>SMGT01001242.1:638570-657519 GCA_004794575.1 Lanistes nyassanus | reverse complement strand
CCCCTATCCGCCACCTGGGGACGCGCTAGGTATGGGATGGTCGCCCAACCTAGTTTCCCAACCTGTTGGTCAGTGTTCCGTTCATCTCTCCCTCTATGTGTGTGTGTGTGTGTGTGTTTCATTGCTTTCACTAGAGTGTCTGTGTCCCTCGTCCGCGCGAAGAGTGCATAAAAATGTGTTTTCGCGCGTTAAAAAAAACCCTTCGAAGATTTTAAAAAGAAGCAGACATATTAGGTCGTTCTTATACTGCCAGGGAGCTTCGACTTCCAGTCCCTCATCACAGTGGAGTAAAGAAATCTCGCTGATGATCTTGTTTAATACCACACATGAGGTGTACCAGAATGTATTAAAAAAATAAGGGGACTGAATAAAAACGTTTTTGTGTGTGTGTGTGTGTGTGTATAGTGCATACTCTGTACATGAACGTTTCCTTCATTCGTACACGGACATTGTTTCTGCGTGCTTAAAGACAAACCCTGTACATCTTTTAGTGAAACGTTAGTGGAGATATTACAATAGCAGCCGCGTAACTCCTTCCCTGCAAACGCATTATATAATTGACAGATAATTATTCCGTCTGTTTAATTCCCTTACTGCGTTTTTTTAAAAGAACAATATCGCAGTTATCATACTAGCCTGCGTCCTCTAATGTAGTTGAATTTCAACAAATTGCCCCATTCTAACTGTTGAAGCTGTCGTCATTTTGAAT
The DNA here is from genome assembly GCA_004794575.1 of Lanistes nyassanus. NCBI lineage: Eukaryota > Metazoa > Mollusca > Gastropoda > Architaenioglossa > Ampullariidae > Lanistes > Lanistes nyassanus. The sequence goes on along the minus strand of SMGT01001242.1, from coordinate 656,810 downwards.
CAGCATCGTTCGAATGAAGCACTTCGGCACCAGCGAGTGTAAACATACTTAGAGAAAATAGTGTGGGAAGGACAGATATTTCCCTGGCCTGGGTTGGTTTCTTTTTTTTTTGGGGGGGGGGGGTCGTGAGGGAGTAGGGTGTATGATACCCCCACTTTGTTATGGTGTCCAAATTGAAAATGGTGTCCACCGGCATAAGGAATTTTACAGCTCCTTGTGTCACCTTTGAAGAATTTGTTATACTGGAAAATAACAGTTGCTAAAGATGGGGAAATTTTTCTGTGGCACCATGTTTGTGAACAGTAGAAGGCAGATTCGGAAATTAAACCATCTTGAAACCAACCCCACTTTTCTGTGAGGGGGATGCCCATCTCCATTCCTTCGCTGCGTTACCTTCTGTGACCCATCGGGTCAGGTACCCATTCACAGCTGGGTTAGCTGTCGTGACGCGGACGGGGAACGAACCAGCTCTTCAGGTTTAGAGCCCAGCCACGTAAAACACTCGGCCATCCGCTTTCCCCGTTTCGTAATTGAAAGTAGTAAATCAATCATCGGCCGACGAGGCTATTGCAAAGACGGCACCGGCTGCAGAGTAACGACATGAATTCCGATAGCGACTGGGGAGTAGCGACACTGGGGAGTAGCCACACTGGGGAGTAGCGAAATGAATTCCGACACCGCAACAGATGGACAGCGCTGCCATCTGCCATCACTTCATTCCCGACTCTAACCCTCGGGTGGAACACGAACAATAACTCAGTACCTCCTCCTACCTCCACCCACTTTGACTTTAACCTTTGACCTTCATTTTTCGTTTTCTTCCCTGTTCTTCTCCCCCCCCCATCCCCCTTCAACCCAGCCCCGTACTACCCCTTAAGAAGCCGCGAGAGGGAAAGATTAGGAATTCATCGAATGGAAATCCATGCGAGTTGCACTTGGTGCAAAGGTTTTCGCACACCCTTTTCCCGCAATACTTGCCTTGTTAGTTTTGCTCCTCCACAAGCTTCCGTTGTGTATCATGCAGATCAGGTGCACCGGGGGTGTGGGGGAGGCGGGGGGGGGGAAGCAGTGACCAAATCACTTAGTCGGCATTCACCGTTGCACGACCTTGTATTTGACCTAAGGACCGCAGTTTCGGACGATTTACAGCCAATTGAAATTCATCGTGCACTTTGTCGTCGTTTTGTCCTCGATGGGTTCGCGCGTCGTAATCGCCGTTTTTTCAACCCACCTTCTCCTGTTTATGAACCCTGACGCCTTCCAAACGTTTAATTGAGTCCTCCCCTCCCCCACCCTCGCCCTACCCCGCACAATGACTTACACAATCTTTGTCAGATAATAAATTGAAGAAAAAAACCCGGGCATCTATTTTAAAAGCCATTGAATCTTTTAATACAGCGTTATGTAGAAAAAAGAAAGAAAGAGAGAGAGAGAGAGAAAGAAAGAAAGAAAGAAAGAAAGAAAGAAGAAAAGAGCATCCGGTTCTCAAATTACTCAGCTGTTCCCATTTCCATCCACAGGCACCCAGCAACGAGCTACGGCGACAGACTGTGTTCGTTCTAGCGATGCGAAGCTGCACTGTGACGCTTCGAGTCGCGCAGCTTCTTGTGGTTAAAATGAAAAAGAAGCCACTGAATGCTCTGAAGCTCCCTGGGCTTAGGAACTGAAATGTGGGTGTTCGAATCTCGATTGCGACAATTTTCTTACTTTTGTTGAGATTGGAGTCGGATGGGGATGGGGTGGGGATGGGAGTGGGAGTGGGAGTGGGGATGGGGTGGGGATGGGAGATAGGAACACGGGTGAGTTGTGACTGTAGCTGGCTATGGTGACTGCTGCGCTGGGTACCCATGGAAAGAAATGGAAACAGGTGAGCGGATGCGAACCGGATGGAAAAAGAAAGAAAAAAAGAAAGCCGTCTGCTTACATCTCCTCACCCCTTCCAGTCTGTTTGTCTGTCAATCTTCTGGCTGAGAAACCTGGATAGCTCGATGGTAAGGTGTCGAGGGTTACGGAGTAAAATCCAAGGGCAGACTTCATCAGTGCTTGGGGGGAGGGGGAATGAGCAAAATGATGGCTCCCCACAGGCAAAAAAATCACCTCGTGGCGCTGGCCATCATTTTGCAGCTGTCCGTTTAGTGGGTGTTTAGCGTGCAGTTTAGTGAGAGGGTTAGGCTCCTTCCCACCGCCAAGTTGAAGCTCTTTTCCTTGAAAAATCTTCTGGCAGTTAAGTTTGGTTTCCAGAAGGCAGACGCGGAAGGCGTCTCACATTTTACCTGTGAGTTTTCCGACGCGGAAGGCGTCTCACATTTTACCTGTGAGTTTTCCGACGCGGAAGGCGTCTCACATTTTACCTGTGAGTTTTCCGACGCGGAAGGTGTCTCACATTTTACCTGTGAGTTTTTCGACTGCGTAGTCCACGGTTTCCCAAACACCTAGAGGCCGTTGTAACACAGGTAAGCGGAATAAAGATGGAAAACCAACAAGTTCGAATTGCAACAGCTGCAGGGAGGTGACGATGCCCAGATGACTTTATGACTTTATTTGTTTTGGAGCAGTCACAAGTCAGAAGTCGCTCCTGAAATCGCACAGAGTGCAGGCCCCTGCCGGCGAGCTCCCGCCCCAACCTCCTCATTAAACAGTCGCTAACCACACCCCTGTCACTGCGATTACGTCTCTTGTCTCTAAGCGCCGGGAGATGGCGACACTGATTGAGGTGCGCGGTGGGTTCATGATAAATCGACAAGAACAATGTTCTTGCCGCGGTCCTGTAATAGTAACAGTTAAACGCTAATTACACTAATTAACGCGCCGACAACAGTGCTTTTCCCAGGTGCCTGAGTACATGCACGCATGCACGCGTATGCGCGCACATAACTCAAGCTTTCTCCTTTTCCACTCCCCTTACCTGTATATACCTACGCACGATAAAAGTCTGCATTCAGACCAGATATGTGTATACCCGCCCCGCTGCCGCAGAGACGACATCCTCGAGTAAAGATCAAGTTTTAAGATTCGAGATTCAAACACTTTATTATCCTGATGGAAATTTCGTTGAGTTGCCTTACGAGACAACACACCGGGCTTCACAGCAATAGGCATGTAGCCTAGCACGCACATTATGTCAATGTAAAGCCACACAATGCCCACATTTAACATAATACACGGTGCATAAATAAAATAATACATTCACCGACAAAAATCATAAAGATATTGATTCAGCTAGCATAACCTACACACCACGAATTCCACTCTCTCGATCCCTCCTCCCCTTCTCTCTTTCACTCTCTCTCTCTCCATATCTCTCTTTCCCTCTCTCTCAGTATGATTCACTCCAGATTATAGATTAACCCTCCCCCCAAAAAAGTGCATGAACTATTAACTAGGGAGACCGCTTTAGGAATAAATCTGTTTTGTTGGATCAGAGGAAATTTCTGTGGACTTTCGATTTCAAAACCTGCTAGAAGGGCCGTCGGCCTTGTGACGATTTAGAAATTTTCCCATCCCTAGATTTACTTACTTTTTTTATTTGCCCTCTAGGACATTTGGCCATTATATCCCCGAAATGTGAAGTTCTTATTCCATAAGAATATATATATAAATACTTCAAAAATATTAAATTTAATGTGATAAAATATCCACTTCCCGGTAGGGTAGGTTGTCAGAAATTTTACTTGTGTGCCCAACACAAAATTTACTTGTCTCAAGCGATCGCGCAACAGTAAATATATCAAGCCCTGGACACTTCTAGACGTACGCTGGTTTATAAACATAGTTTATTTTCTAACTTCTAGACGTACGCTGGTTTATAAACATAGTTTATTTTCTAACTCACCTGACCGATATGTAAAAAAGCACTGAACTATTGGCCTAGGCCTACACATCAAATTTTTTTTCTTAAAAGCTATGGACATGAATGTACACGAAATGTTCGTTGAAGAGAAACAGAAGAAATTGCAAGCGTGCACACAGACACGCACCCACACACACTCACGCAGGCAGGCAGCCACACACAATAAATGAGCCCCAAGTATATACGCCAAGTAGGCGGTGGCGCCAAAAAAAGAGTGGAGCCAGTTCAACAGAGCAGGAGACAGCGCTTGATTTATGAGTGCTGGGCGCGTGACCAACACTATACTCAAGTAGCGCCCAACTCACGGGTGCGGGGGGGGGGGGTGGAGGCGAGAAAGGGAGAGCCGGGAGGGGAATGACAGGCCTTTGTGTTGGTTTCAAGAAGCAAGTCAGTGGTGTAAACGTATGAGGATCTATCATGCAGGTGTACCTATGAGAAAAAAGAAAACTCAGGATCACGACGCGCGCACGCACGCACACACCCACACGCACGCACGCACGCACACAATTCTCCCTGCACGCGCGCACACACTCCTCACACATCCATCCCCACACAAACCCACAAACAAACCCATACTCACACAAGCGCTCGCACGCGCGCACGCAAACACACCCACCCATCCACCCACTCCCACACACACACACACACCCACACATGCGCGCGCACACACACACACACACATGATCGCGCTCATGCAACCCAACCCGATTGATTGATGTCATTTGTTTGGACATTTTTTAATTTCCTGTCTTACTGGAGGCATTTCCGTATCGCCCAGTCTTTATTCGTCGACAGTTGTCCGATTAGTGCCTCGCAGTTCACGTGCCTCGCAGTTCACTCCCGCGCAGTTCTCGCGTTTCCTAACCATCGAGTTAGACATCTAACGCTCATCGAGTTAGACATCTAACGCTCATCGAGTTTGACATCTAACGCTGGGTCGTAAGCCTCGCTCCGAACACATAGCAGTCTTAAGTGGTGTTTGGCTTATTGCGTAAGGATCTTTTGAAAACAGTGAAAAAAAGATAGATTCTGACAGCTGACAGGTGTATGACAGTTATTACGAGTGTTTCACAAATAAGGTCTACTCTGTCAAAATATCAAAATGACAGTGCGTGCGTGCGTGCGTGCGTGCATCTACACAAGATAGAAATAGAGAAACGGAGATTTATCAATGTCTTTATGGAGGGGTTGTGGGCAGGGAGCGGGAAACAGTATAAAAATAGTACAAAATAGTTTGTTGCACACAATTCACCCGAAAAAAACTTTTAAAATTTTGGAGCAATGGGGATTGTACCGAGTGACTCCGAGAGTGGAGGTCTGTATTAAAATGGAGCTTGCGAATTGAACTTAATGTCCGCAATATATGGCTTTTTATCGCGTGCTTATACGCATGGACACAAAGCAAGTTCAAACGTATAAACGTGGAGAAAACACATCCCTGTTTCAGATATGTAGTCTGGCTGGGTCCTATGTAAGTTTTTAGGCGAGTGATCTGGCGACTGGTCCTACCGAAGATTTTTTTTTTTTTGGTATGAATTGGTAGCGATTGTGCAATTAAGGATATTCTGCACAGTAGTCATGGTAATGAATTGAGTGTTCTGCTGCGCGGTTAAATAGCAATATTTATCACACATACGTAAACCCAAATGTCTTTATATTTAGCCTGGGCCTCTCAGGCCCAGAACAGGGTCCGCTGCCTCATATGGTCAGGGCCCGATTTCATGAAAGGGATAGGCAATTCGGTCGACTGTGGTTGACAGGCTACCAGTAGAGGGATGTTACCGAGAAGCATTTTTTTTGTTTTTGTTCGCGACTGGTGTGCATCCTTCTGATAACCTTCACAGCGCCTTCCAGCTGCAGTTGACAGGACTGGTGTGGTAGCTCTCTTGAAATCGCACCCAGATAATGTGTAGTTCATTGCTTTATCACCATAGCCCGCGCCAGTCCGTCAGCCAGTAGCCAGCAGTCGTAGGGTGACTCCTATTCATGAAGAACCCCGGATCAACAATTCAAACAACAACTAGTTTGAACAAAGATCATCTGCATTACAGCAGCTGGTTTTGAATCTTTTTTAAATGACCATTGCTATAAACAATCACAGCTGCAAAGTGACCTCGGGTTTATAAGGGAAATAACACTCACACGCCTCCAGCGTCATGACTTCTTGCTGTCTGTGCATGGATGCCTGCAACATGCATGCGTGCGTCTCTCTCTCTCTCTCACAAGGAGTTTTGATGCCGTGTTTCCTCTGGAGCAAAACTGAAAGTTACACAAACTTAAGGAAGTCGAACAAAGAAACTTTGTTGACAGATGATTTCAGAAGAATTTTGCTTACGTAAAGAGCTAGACTTCAAACCCACGCTCAGAAACTGTAAAGGGATTTGTCACAAACTAACTCGGACCCTCAATGAACAACTGCGTGTGCTACTGCCGACCCCAAATAGCAGCCATAAATAAACGAATAGATGGACTCTTCCTTCATCAACATCCAGTCACAGTTTCAAAGGAATAGGCATGCGGTGTTTTGGATTCCATACAAATTGTTGAGGGCAAACAAACTTTGTTTAGGCAAGAAAAATCTGGGGTAGCGAATGATGGGACAGGAGCCTCGAGAAGAGAGAGCCACTACAGCGGTTCTGTCTGACCAGCTATGGTTCAATCGGCCACCCATGAAAGTCGGACTGTGATGGACAGAGGGGGGGGGGGTGGGTTAAGACGAAAAAAATAGGACAGTCTGTAGTATATGACCGTTTGCCAGAGAAGCAAAGTGGCGGAGGGAAAAATCGGAGAAGAACGTGAGCAAACGGTGTCTGAGTCACAAGGCCTTCCACGCAGCCTGGGATAATAAAATAGTTGAACAGTGCAGAGGCGCTCCCATCTCTCTCACTCCTTCGCTCGACACGCGCACGGCTCGCGAACCTCTGGTGATTGACAGTTTGTCAGGCGGAGGCTAACACGAATGAGGCGTGGCTTGGGTGTTGGGTGGGGAAGAAAACAAAGAGTAGCTTCATCCCGCATTTCTCTGGCGTCACCCCCTCCCCCGCCACCAAGTCTGTGACGTCAGATAGGTCTGCCCATGCGTAATCCCCATGCCTCGCGCGTCTCTCTGACACACGTTCCTGTAACGGGGTTATCCTCCTCCCCTACCCCTCCCTACTTCAGCAACCTGTCCCGCCCTCTTCATAAACCCTCTGCAATCTTCAGCCTTGATTGCCTGGCCATTAGCCGGGGACCTCTTGTTTTCTTTTCTGAACGACTGGGCGATAATGAGGTGATCAAAGCAGTTACGAGAAACATGACTGTTATGTCTTTACCAGACAGATTTTTATTGATTGGCAGCAGTAGTTCAAGGAACTTGGCCACCAGATTACTGAGGTCAGCTATGAGCAAAGACAAGAGGAAGAAAAGGGGGTGTAAAGACAGAGAGGGAAGTTGATGACGATGTCCGCAGAATAGGAAAAGAACGTTTTAAAAAAACATTCTGTCGTAAAAAAAAAAATTATGAGAGGGAAAGAAGAACCAAAAGCTATGTGAGAAATGGTAGTATGAGAATACACTGGATAAATCCTTTCAAGAATCTCTCTCTATATATATACGCGAGCTCGCGCGCGCGCTCAAGCGAGGGAGAGAGATATAAGCAAATCGAGGAACCAAGTAGTGTACGTTTGTAAAAGGGAAGACATTCCTGCCGCGAGGGGAGGCCGTGCCGGGCTCGTGGCACCCCTCTGCTAATGTTCCCGTGACACTAACACTGTCAACGCGCGCGACACGAGCTGTCAGTGCGACCACGCGCCGCCCGCGCCTGCGCACTCAGCGTTTCAGGAGGCGCGCGCACAGGGAGTAAACTTTCGACCCAGCCGGGCCTTGGTCCACTACTAAAGGAAGGCGCGTCCACCCGCCTGTGTCAAATCCCACCTGCTCTCGTGTTCTGGAACGCGGTAGGAGTACCCTGAACTGCGTGGGCTCTTCGATCGACAAGCTTCAAGCTGCCTGCAATAGCTGTTCATGACGCAGCGAGTTTGTTTGCTATCCCGACGTTCTTACATTTGCGTCATCATCGTCTACCATGTTAGCGCTCGCTAAGCCCGCAGCAACCACAACGTCGTCGACAGCCACAGCAGCGACAATGACCACCACCCTGACGGCGCTGGCGGTGACTGGAAGTGACCACCAGGTGCGGACTTTGATTCCAGTCACTACAACCAGCGGAGGCAGACTGGTGCTAGCTGGACCCTGCATCCTGCTCAAAACGTCCATTCCGACAGTCGAGCAACACCTGCAAGCTCTCCGGCCCCTCCTCAAAGCTGACAGCAGAAATCGCAACAACAACAACAACAACAACAACAACAACAACAACAACAGTGTCTCTACCACAACCACCACCACGGCTACCAGCAGCATTTCGGTCGCCAAAATGGCAACCTGCACTCGAATCAAGGGTTTGAGGGGAGGTTTGAAGAAAGAAGCCACGCCAGCAACAGGGAACGAACCGGCAGCGCTGCGCTGCAAGCGACGAATCGACTTTGGCTCGCTGGGACTGCCGCGCCCCCTGCCGGCTACCATGGCGCGACGCAACGAGCGCGAGCGGAACCGCGTGAAGCAGGTGAACCTAGGCTTCGAGAAGCTGCGCCAGCACGTGCCCACGGGCCGCAAAAACCGCAAGCTGAGCAAAGTGGACACGCTTAAGGAAGCCGCCACCTACATCCGTCACCTGCAGCAGCTTTTGCGGAACAGCGACGACAGCAACAGCAGCGACGGGTTCCGGTCTGTCATCGCCGACACCATAGACCTAGCCTCACGCGGGGCGGTCCTGACGTCAGCAAGGACTTCTGACGTCACTTCCTCCCTTCAGGACGCGGCGAGCCCCGCGGCCGCCGACGAACTCTCATCGATGGTGAATGGCGGCGCGACAAGTTTCTGCGTCGGCAGCTCGTCTTCCGTCACTTCCGGCCACGAAGCCAACATGTTCGTGGATGGCATGGACTTTCAGGAAGTGGACTTTGACTGCGAAATGTCGCCGATGACAGAAGACGAACACGAAGAGGAGGAGGAGGACGACGTGTCCAGCATCACCCCCACCTTGACGCTGATCCCGGAAATAGAGACGCTAACCTCGGGTGCCCCCTTCCCTCAGTTGCAGGCCCCCTTGGCCAGCCCGGCTTCACCCCCTTCCCCTCTCACCTCCTTCGTCCAGCGGCACGACGGCTTCGACTACCGTGCGGAGCGGTGGTGTGGAGGGTCGGACGGCGCGTCCTGTCCCGTCTCGCCGAGTCAGTCCAGCTGCGGCGCCTCGGAGACGTCGTTTGACGAGTCCTTCTCCTGCAGCAGTGGCGCCCCCTACGAGGACTTCACGCCCGACCTGGCCGAGTGGCTGTGCGCCAAGTTCGACATCAAAGAGGGCGACACTTTCCGCTAGCTACAGCAGCAACTTGCAGGTCGGTTCTAATTACTGCAAGCTCCCTGCACCCTGCCTCGTTCACTGTTTTCTCCTGCATTAAATCATTCGCTTAAACGTATAATTAAGCATTTCTTACAGTTACTTGTTATTATCTGTCTGTCTTTCTTTTAGTCCTTGTTTTCCCCCATATGCTTTCTGGTTCATGCTGCATAGGATTAGCTACCTGTTCGCCCGGAACAGATCTCTTTTGTCCAACTGTCTGTAGCAGCTTCAAAATTCCCAAAATTATTTTGTATTCCAACCTCAGCTGGCCTTTAGACATTCACCGAAAACCCAAACCCGTCATCGTCTATCCCACCTTTTTTCTTCTCTCCGTCCCAGCGATCGGCGAACTGGTGACAGTCAAATAATACGTGTATACGTGTCGGTAACTGCAGTGTAAATTTCACCCCGGCTCGCCCCGTGAGCGAACTGGTGGGGTGTTAATCTGTCAACTCTTGCTCGCCTGACTACCGTTTGTCGTTAGATTAAGACAAGCGGCCGTGCTAAATGGCGCCTTGATTCCTCCCATAACATCGATTTCCAAGCTCCAGAAAAGCGGAGAACAAACACGTTATGTGCGCTGATCGCGGGACAGGGAGGCTGGTTGGTTTATTGACGCGGAAAAAGCGCCACTCTCCCTCACGTAAAGATAACAAAGGTTGGCACGCGCTGCCACCGGCGATCTGATTGGCCGTCGGCTAACGGCGCGTGGCGTGAGATAATTTTGATTGGTTAGTGTTAATTTGCTTCTCAAAGCTCGGCTTGAAGGCCTCCGCACTTAAGCACTCAATATTTGTCGGCGTTGTTGGCGAGACAATATTAAAACTTTGGATGATGGGAATCAAACTGCACTAATTTAGCCTGGTTTTCCACCATTCTTGTACTGCATCCACTGCATAATGACTAATGGCGGTAACACATACTTTGGTGTGTATATGAACGCAAACACCACGCGCATGGCTGCACGCACTTCTTTTGACAGCAGCTTCCAGAACTTTCTGCCTCTATTCTCGTTAGACAACCTTGTTCGGGATCTGCCCGGTTAGACTAAACAGTTTGCCTGAGTTATCTTCCCATTGCCGTGAGCTCCCATAATGTTCTGTCAAGTCCCCAGCGAGACGCGTGGAGTGGCCACTTCTTTTTATGGCAGAAAGCTTTAGAGACGAGAGCAAGTTGTGTGGACGCCGATTCATGCCAAATTTAATTCCTTCCTTTGGATTCGCTAAAGCCTAGTATTTTGATTGGTTCTACAATCAGTTTTTTTAATACTCAAGCGATGGGAGACTGTCACTAATTACTAGACGACATCTGCGTAACCGTAGGATTTGAGTATTTCTTCAGGTCGCTCCCTCCCTCGCTCGCTCACACACATACGAGCACACTGACACACGCACAAACACATGCATACGCGTATATATGCACTCATGCACGCGCACACGCATGCGCACGCGCGCGCACGCACACAAACTCGGTAAGCACATAGAGTTCACTTCCGGTGCAGTGGCCCGTCGTGAATGGTGGGTTGCATGAGGATACAACTTACGCCCGATTTTCTTTCATCGCTGCCTCGCGCCGTTTCATTTCGAAAGCCCGCCAGCACGCTGCGCGATGGTTCGCAAAGGATGCATACAAATCCAGCTCGGACTTTGAAAGGAGAGAAAGGGGACGCGGCGTGCCGCGGGTCACAGCGGTGCACCGTTTGGGCCTGCGACTCCCCCTTCATTCATTCCTTTCTGCACGTCTCCACCAAGACTTGTCACTCCCTCCAGCCCGAGTTGCTCAAAGCACGCGACACAACACGCGAGTTGGAGGGTGGGGGGGGGGGGCCGAGGGAACTACTAAAGCCGGGCTCACACGGTACAACGCAGTCTCGTGTAGGGAGGTCGTGGGCTTGCCCGGCTGTCTCTTACACAGAACTTCGTCTAACGTTTCGTCCACAAGACCTGTCTTCCGCAGCAGGGAATGGAAAGTCAGGGAGAAATCTTTGGACCATTACTTGGATGTAATGTTTTTCGCCTGTTTAAGAGGGTGGCCCTTTGTTTGGGTTTTATTTTGGCAGGCTATTTCAGAGGGTAGCCCTTTGTTTGTTTGTTTGTTTGTTTTTTGTGCCGGCTATTTCAGAGGGTGGCCCTTTGCAGAATGCAACGCGCCCTTGCCATGCACGAAGACAATGCCACCGAGATTTTGAATGTTGTGTCCGGCATCTATGCTTTCTCTCTGAATGTAGCAGCTGCTTACAGGAGGGACTGTCGGAAGTCTGGGTACTCAAGAGGGACTGTCGGAAGTCTGGGTACTCAGGAGGGACTGTCGGAAGTCTGGGTACTCAGGAGGGACTGTTGGAAGTCTGGGTACTCAAGAGGGACTGTCGGAAGTCTGGGTACTCAAGAGGGACTGTCGGAAGTCTGGGTACTCAAGAGGGACTGTCGGAAGTCTGGGTACCCAGGAGGGACTGTCGGAAGTCTGGGTACTCAGGAGGGACTGTCGGAAGTCTGGGTACTCAAGAGGGAGTGTCGGAAGTCTGGGTACTCAAGAGGGACTGTCGGAAGTCTGGGTACTCGGACTTCGTCACAGTCTGCCGACGCCGCCGTCCTTCGCCTCCTTCGTCGCTTCTGACCACCCCGCCCACACACCCCTAAAAGTGCATCTACAGGCCGAGGAAACATGTAGATCGTGTTAAATAGTGTATTCAGGAGTGTTTAGGGTACATTATCGGGGTGTTTAGGGTACATTATCGGGCTCTTTAGGGTACATTAGGAAACATGTAGATCGTGTTAAATAGTGTATTCAGGGGTGTTTAGGGTACATTATCGGGGTGTTTAGGGTACATTATCGGGCTCTTTAGGGTACATTATCGGCAGTGCACTGGTTTCATTCCAGCCGCCGTAGCCCAGCTGTATAATCGACGATTCTTTTCTGTTTCCTAGCCACGTAGGCGATGTGAGTTCCTTCAATCTGACACAACCACAACCACAGCAAAGTTTCAAGCCAAACATCTTCACGATGCCGCATGCAGTCAACAAAATAAGAACTGTGACCTATACACTTTGCATGAACAGCGACAAGCAGCTGGCTTCGCCTAGACCCGAGCCTTCATGCTGAATTATACTCATATGTTGAACATGACTGTGGAGAGCTGAGGTCTTCTGCGAGGGTTCTTGGACGTATACAATCCAACTCGCCCCTCAACGTTATCTCGCATCTCCATTTAGCACGTGGCTCATGAGTCCATGAGGTTTAATTCGCGAAGATTTGCCGTTTACGCTTAGCGAAGTTGGAAACGCCCGTGTAAATACGATCAGGCCACCCTCATCTTTGACGGGCCGGGTCGGGTCGGAAAGATCACCAAGGCGGTCACAAACAGTGAACCTCAAAGAGTTTTTGCCCCACTCCCCTCCCCCATGAAAAAACTTCGCAACGCCCTCCTTTTTTCGTTTTATTGAAGGCGCGAGTCAATAGTAAACACAATGAAAACATTCATTGAGAAAGCAAATCAAACATGACTGAAGGCAGTCCCTACAGAACGTATCAACCCATAAATGAAATGCCACGCAGAAGGAACGCAGGGCCGAAGTCGTCTTTCTTGGCCATTGTTCTTGAGTGTCTGAATGAACATTTCGAACAGAGTCGCTTGTCCTCTTGACAGACACGAATGTTAGCTGCGAGGCTTGGAGGCTGGAGGGAAGTCTTTTCACCTCATTTGGCCTTTTCATTTCTTTCTTATACTCTATTTATGCCGATCCTTTTTTTAAAAACTACTTCTTCGTCCTTTTAACATTTGATTGCGAGAGCCCTGATGATCAAAAGGGCGCACGTGGCAGGGTAGCCTCCCTTCAGCGACGACTGCTAAAAACAGCACAAAATGGGTTGCCAGTGACGATGAATATTTTCAAATCACGTGCGAGTTAAGTTCAAGTCAGCAGAGACCTGGCAACCCCATGTCTAAACCAAAAGATTTTTTTTTTGCATTCTACCAAATAAAAAGTATGTTTAAGTAGAGGAAGGAAATGTTTATCGTGTGCAAAGCCAAGAAATGTACCCACCGTGATCTGTAAGAACCATAAGTCACGAACAGCATTGTGGGAATAGTGCCCCTTGTCATTTAAAGATCCCGCTTTCTAATTCTAAAGAAAGAGTCCTTGTGCTCAAAAGTTGTCGATGTTTGCAAGCCCTCACAGAACACAACGCGACGTTCATTGGCAGAGGAGGTCGATAAAAAAAAAAAAAAACACGCACCCCTCTGTTACCCTCTGCTCTATCGCGGCGCCGGCCCCTTGGCCCTGTTTTTGGCGGGCCCCTGCGAAAAGGGGCCACGCAAATAGTGTATAGGGTTTCTTCTCCTCGGCAAATGTACAGATCGCAGTGTGAGACGCTCGGTAAATAGTTGGTAGCTGACGGAGAAGTTAGGACACGAGAAGACGGTTATAATGTATGGAGATGCTTTCTTTTCTTTCTTGCTTTTCTTTAAAAATGTTCGTCGGCTGTCGTCGCCATCCCCCCCCCCACTCTCCTTCTTCCTTCCCCTCCCTTTCTATTCCTCCTTCTCGCTCTCCTTTTTTCTTCTCCTCCTTCTCGCCTTCCACTAATACTGTGAATCAGCATGTTTCAGTATATCACCCAGTAGCTTTCTCTTTTCTGTCAGTCTCTCTCGCTCTATGTAACCATTCTATGGTTTTGTCCCCATACTGACCGGGAAATATGTTTTTCTTATGTGCTGATTTGTGAGTTCCCCCGTTGAAATGGGTCAAACGCCTATTCAATAAAAAGTTCAAGTTCTGATGTGTGGGGGCTGGAGTACGGATGGGGAGGAATGAATGCAGCGGGGAGGGGAGACAGTTTTATGGGTGGAGGAACACAGAATAGATGGATGGATGCATGCATTTATTTCTTCTAAATTTACACACTTTTTTTCCTATATGCTCGTCTCTCTGACCCACTCCTTTTCCTCTCCTTTGCTTGTCTGTCTGTTTGTCAAAATAGCCAACTCGCTGTTGAAATGAGCGATGTAAGTTACACCCCCTTCCTGTCTCAGATATTTTTATGCAACCGGTTCTTTTCCTTCCATCCCTCCTTATCCCCCCACCCCAAACAGTTTTGTTTACTCAACTGTTCCTACTACTTTCATGTAGAAATCTTTACAGTGTCGTTTCTCAGCAGTCGTACTTTAAGCTTTGCGGCCTTTGGGGCGTATTCAGACTCAGAAATGTAGATTTTAAAAAAGTTATTTATGTTTCTACGCTATTAAATTTTGAGCGTCTGTATGATTCTATACACAATCTTGGCGTCTTGGTGACTAGATGACACGGACGATTTTAAAGCGGAGTGGGGAACATTTTTCTTTCTCATTTGCTTGCTGACGTCCGATGTAAAAAAATCTATTTCTGGCGTCTTGTTTTATTGACGTATCCGGCGTTTGTTACAGGAAACCTCTACACAGAGCCATGTGGATGTCTGCCATTTGGTCAACGTCCAAAGCTAGACGTCAATGGCATCAAGCGGGTGGCAAGGAAAGGAAAAAGAAAAGAAAAGAAAAACATTTTCTGTCAAACGAATTTTAAAAAAGGACAGAAATAGCCACTCTGGGCCGACTCGTCTGTTCTTGCCTGTCAGAGACAAATAGTGATATATGGGCCATCGACCAGCGGGTGGCACGGGTTGTTCGCTGACTTCGGACAGCGCATGCGCAATTCTACAATGTCGACGTCTTCCTGTCTGCAAACACCAGTAATCTGCTCTTAGCCTGGATTTTTTTTTACACTAACCATGCAAACAGTGGACACTGGCTTGTTGTTGTTATTATTATTTTTTTTAGTAGGGTTTGGAGCGGATGTGCATGCATGTACGGTGAGAGGTTTCCATAATGTTATCATGGTATGAGTGGGAAGAAAGCCAGCGAACAACGAAAAGTGGAAAGAAGAGAGAAAGAGGGGCGGAGAGGGAAGATGGGAAACTGGTTTTACTTCTAAGCAGCAGTCACGTGTTTAATTTTATGGGGGACTGTACCTTTCATTCCTGCTGCCAGCTTCTTAAGTAGAGACCTGTTGTTGGTGATGAGTTTGTTTTGTTTTGTTTTTGGGGCGGGGATTTTGGAAAAGGCCGAGGGAAGTGGGTGACGTCACAGTTGCCAAATGACAGAGAGACAACAAGGTGAGATCTGCCAAGAGAGGCTGAGCCTGTTCAGTAGAACAGGACTCGGTTACTCGGGGCCTTGCAAGAAATGTACCTCACACAAGGCCGGCAGACGTGACTACCTTGCGGGCAAAACGATTTACAAGACATTGCAGGAGATGCGCGGGAACAAAGTTTACAGCATTTGGTTTCTGCTGGAAGATTTGGTGTCCCTTTGAAGTGAAAAGGGGTCAGTTGTACAAGTGTGCCTTACTTTTCTCCTCTGTGCAGTTTCACGGATAGAGACTCACTTTTGTGTGATGCGAGACACTCGAGTTTAAGGACTAGAAAGCAACCTTGAATGTAAATAGTTTTTATAGTTTGTTCTGTGCGTTGTACTCTCTTTTGGTTTGCTCATTTCATGTTGATCAAGTGTCATAACCAGCACTTCCCTTTGAAGACATTGTTAAATATATCTTCTGATTGGGCTAACCTGCATGTATGTAGGGGAGGGAGGACAGTGGGAGGGAGAGAGAGGGAGAGCGAAATCAATGACCTGGTTTTCTGAACCACCAATCTCCAGTTTCTTAAGTCCGTGTGTTCACAATTGCTATGTGAATACGGCACTTGGCAAAAGATGGAATGATCGGGTCCTGACCCAGGAAGCGCCAGCTACTGTGCTGAGTCAAGCTGCGCGCGCATCGAATTTGCACGCATGCGCACCACTTCTATTAAGAGTGTCCCCTGTTTGACCTTGCGTGATGTAGCCACGAGGACCGATGACTGACCGCGCAGTTATACCTGTCCTAGTCTTTTTATCTCCCTCATTCATTCCCCAGCTTTCGTTTTGGTCCTTTCCACCCGTTTAATCTTCATTCGGCCGTACTTCAGGTTCCGCACAAAACCTGCACCCACCCCCTTTTACCGCCCCTTTAAGAGGCGGCAAGGTAGGCAAAGGAAGACCCCCATGAATTTTCTTTACTCCCCAGCCCTCGGCACCTCGGGTGACAACTCCTCTGTTAGGTGTCATTGTTCTGAAGGGACACCTCGTGTGAGCGAAACCCTGGTCGGGACTACCTGCTACTGTCGACTGCTTTCTCTGTCCACCCGGCCTGTCAGAACCTCATTATGCTTCCGCGGCAATTTGCATCCGCTGTCATTTTTCACCGAGGGACGCCATGCGATAGCCAGTAATTAGAGGAAAAACCTGGGCACCCAAAAGATACTTAGACAAGGGTCGGTCGAATTGACAGAAAGTGGCTTGTGATAAAAGTACTGATATTTGGCTTGAAAACAACAGTAATTTAAGTTCAGGGACTTCAGGCTTTTATCGGAGACTCAGAGAGAGAAAAAGGGTCACACATTATTTGAAACTTGGTCTCTGTGTGTGTGTGTGTGTGTTAAAGAGCGTTTCATCCAGCATCAAAACTGTTTCTGTCTTGATAACGAAGAGACAGAAATGAAACTGGACAATACTAACACCACTGAGAACTGCTTGCTAATTGTGTTTACTTGTGATCTTGAAAATGGCTGCTGTTATCTTTAGTTTTGTCCTGTACATTCTGACTTCGTGTTCCTTGCAAACTGGCACGGATAAATATGTTTACTGTCTATATTCTACTTTTGCCTTATTCCCAACACTGAAACTATGTACAGTGTAGGGTATATTTCAAGCTTGTATACATTCCACTAATGTGTTCATTGCACTGCGAACAAAGATGTATATTTTTGCCTTTATATTCCACCCATGTGTTCATTACACTGCGGAAAAATATGTATATTTTTGATTCTATATTCCACGTATGTGTTCTAAATGCATTTTTTGGCTACAGCTATGACTTGTTTTCTTGGCTGTCGAGCCAGTGATAATTAGTTTTTACCCAAATGTGTTCATCCAGATGATTATTTCCTTAACTTCCTTTCCCTGACTAATGTGCGTCCCCAGTTCGCCGAACCTTGAAATGCAGTCAGTGACCACGTTTGACGAAGTAACTTATACGTTAGTCCGACATATTCGCCATCATTTTGAAATATTCTCAACGTGGATTGTTTTTATATATACAATTCAGTTAACAAGGATCGTTCTTTTGAATGAAGATTTGTCACTGAAATAAGCTTTGTCTTCATTTGGCAAGTTGTGCTGAAAGGCAGGAAGGCAGGAAGATAGAATGAATGAATGATACGGTGCCAAAACATATGCATACTTCTCTCTCTCTATTCCCGCTGTTGTTAATGTTCAGGCCACTTGAAAACTTACAAACGATAGCTACTTGTCCTTGAGTTCTAGTTCTGCAATTCCAATCCTTTTACGAAAATACACTGGACTTAAAGAAACCTTTGGAGTATTTAGCTTCTTTCAGAAAATACCCCGAAAGCCTTTTATTTCTCCCGGAACCCTGTATTTATTGTCCAATGTGCCACAATTTTGCTTTTTTCGAGTGCATTAAAAAAGCAAAAAGAAAAAGCCCCAAAGAAACAAAATGTAAGATTAAGTTGCTTGTAGCCAGTGAAATATCAACTTCACCGAAGTCAAAAGAGTTAACATCGATAAGCACGACAAAGATTTACCCCAACAACAACCACAAAAACAACAGCAATAACAACAACAAGTTTAATAAATCCAATCGGGGGCGTGGGGAGAGGAGGGAGTGAAGAAGCCTTTGCAGAACTGAATGTTGGTGTGGAAATCAATGATTTCTGCTTTTCTGTTGAAGACGATTCTCCCTCGCTTTTGCACTGTGCTCTCTCTCTCTCTCTCTCTCTCTCTCTCTCTCTCTCTCTCTGTGGTTGTGAATACACTTTTGATTCTCTGATAGTTTCATTGAGGACAGCTGTCCACAGGCAG
>SMGT01001242.1:610645-638320 GCA_004794575.1 Lanistes nyassanus | reverse complement strand
ACTGACTGACTGACTTACTTGCTGACTGCACGCACGCACGCACGCGGGCGAACCCTGTGACAACAGGCAGCTTAAACTCCACACGGTACACACGTACTCATGAAACACCTTTTATTCATCGCAATTCGTATGCTCCTCTCTGGCTGTCAGACCCTCTGCTGAACCCATTCAGTCTTCCTTCAGGTCGACTATGACTGTCCATTCAGGCGGGAGCGCTGTGGCGCCAAGCTCGGTGACAGATTCAACCACTACAACTCATTCCGCTCCTTCCACCCCCACCAACACCCCGTCTTTTCACCTCACAGTATCATTGAATGTAGCGCCGCTCCTGCCGGCTTTTCGTTGTAGCGGTGCGCGTGTTTGCCATATCATATGGGTTCGTACAAGGAAGATGATAGAGAAATCAAGATGGTGCACATGGCAGTGTTCACACTCCAAGTGAGGGATGGTTAACACGGAGCGCTCCTAGCGGTGGGCGTGTTCATACTCCCTGTAGTCTTTGATACAAGGCATGGCACCAGAAAAGGATGTGGCAAGGTGCTGGAATTCGTACGCGGAATAACAGCACAGTTTAAATGGCACTGGACTTACCAAATGGCATGCTACCAAAACTGGTGTGACACGGTAGTGGAATTAGCGCACGGCATAGCAATACAAATAGCACATTCCGCGTGGTGTAGTGTAGTTCATAGCAGAAGACCGTCATGTGATACTGTGGTTAGTTCACATCACAAGACCGTTACATGATACTGTGGTTAGGACACGGCAAGGCACATCAACTGACGCGTTTTCTTTCCATTTTTGAAAACTTGTGAAACCGACACAACCCGCCTACCACTTCCGCTGCACCAAGTGAAGTTATGTGCGTGCGTGCGTGCGTGCGTGCGTGCGTGCGTGCGTGCGTGCGTGCGTGCGTGCCTGCGCATGCTTCCGATTGGGCGTGGTTTAAAGGACGCGACCTCAAAATAAAAAAAAATGAAATGAACAAACGAATAATATTTGTTCTAACAAGAAGGCTCTATTAAAATCTATTGAAGGTAGACAGATTCTGGAAATAATGTACAAGTCATCCATACTTCCCATATTCGAGTATTCTGATATATTATAGGACAACTGTGCCACAAAACTGCCAAACACCTTAGAAAACCCATCTTTGCAAACTGTCACAAGGTTTGTACGTGGAACTGATCACAAAGCAGTAAGCGGTAAATGTGAATTTGCAGTTTAAATAAACGGCGTGAGAGGCACACACTAATGATATACTACAACATTGTCAATGGCATAACTCTCCAGGTTGCAGATATTAACCTTTGCTATAGACGAAGACCCCTTCACAGGCATAGCCTACAGAACCGAACTTTTTCGAGCCTCGGGGGGGGGGGGGTCACCTCTATACGACCGCCGTCTGCAGTCCTCTGTCAGAAAACATGCAAAAATGACTTCGCTTGCTGCACTTAAGCGGTACTTGCGCAGAGACGAAGCCAAGACTCCACAGCCTCACACGGTGAGAGAGGAGAACAAACAGTTTGTTGTAGTCTACGTCGGAACAGAAGTAACCTCAAGACTGACTTATTTCGACGACTCTCGACTGACGACCCTCCTTGTGAATGTAATTTCCGTCACGAAACTGTTGCAAGTTAGATTCTGAACTGCACGAGCTATATATGCAGCAACAATATTGTTTGTATTAAACCCAGAATATCTGAAAGTAAACATCTTTGATAGTAGACTCTTTGGAAGTGCTTCCTTAACACTTCGTGAATACAAACCTTTAGACAGGTTCAAATGTACATAAAACTTTCTAGGTGCTTCGATAAGGAACGACTGCACCCCAAGTGGCACTGAATCCGACCTGTGTTGCACACTAAGCAATGCTGGTACAACGTGCAAGTCAGTGTTCTCTCTCTCCCCCCCCTCTCTCTCTCTCTCAGTTGTATCCTGTACTCATATATCATTTAAATACCTCGAACATTGTCCAGTTATGTTTCCACATTTCCACATTTCCACATTTCCAGTTACGTTTCCACTGAGGGATGGGCTAATATAAGCCAGCTAGTTGCTCAGTCCTGTAATCTTTTGTTCAAAAATGCATTACCTGGATACGGCAATAAACTACATTATTTTTAAAAAAAACACAGTAATCATCGGATTGAGTTGCACGGCGGGAGTACTGATACCATCGGACTCGCTGATTGTCGGCTCTGGAGCGCTGGCTAACCATTGGCAAATTACAGACAAGGACCCCTCCCTTTCTCTGCGCTACTCTCCGACTTTAATGAGCTCTTCGGAAATCCGCTGGGGCTAGTCTCTAGAGTACCGCTTGCTCTGCGTTCATGCGGAGTCCCCACCCCCACCCCCATATCATTTGGCTGAAAAGAATTAGCAGCAAATGTGCTCGTATCCATGGTAAGTCGTTCTATCCCGCCTTGCAGTCAGTACCACACTGCGAGGAGATTTGACATCTAGTAATCTGTGAGGGGAGAGAGAACCTTGGCTATGTCCGGACCCTTAATTTTCTGGACCAGCGTCAAAACCACAGAAGATTTCTGTCCAAAGCCTTAGCTCCCCAAAGTAAGAGGAAGACTCGAGGATCCTTTGGACAGCCTAACTGCCACTATCTTAGCTGTAAATTTGTTTAAAATCTTTTTAAAAAAACATACCTTCAGCAGCTACAAGCTGATTGATTTCACAACATTATACGGAGAAAAGCAGTCCAAAATATTCTACAACAATCTAGTAACCGAACTACGAACGCAAGTATTTCTCTACGATTGTATGTGTAGATCTGCTATAAAGGCGAGAGAAATTAAAAGGGGAGACTCTTTTAATGTAACCGGTTTCTTATAGCCCTATAGCAAATGTCAGCGGGGTGGTCAAAAAGGGATAATAAGGGTTGGCTGTCGTGGATCAGCACAGGAGGATTAGGTACCAGAAAGTCCCTTTTTATCTAACACCATTTCTATGGGCGCATGTAGATTTCCTTCCTCTCTCGGACGAGAGCGATGATGTTGGACACAAGCCCAAAAGTCTATGAAAACTGTCTGTAAGTTGATTCGTCCTTCCATTTCGGGTACTTCAATGGGCATAACTTTGAGTGTGCACACCTGTTTGTGTTCCCGGGTGTTTGGATGTGTACGAGTGTTTGTGTGTTCACGGGTGTTTTGTGTATGTACGAGTGTTTGTGTGCGCACGGGTGTTTTGTGTGTGCACGGGTGTATTGTGCGTGCACACTTGTTTACCAGTAACGCCGGCAAGTTCAAATTCTGTTCTGATGAAACCTTGCTGCAGGACAGAAAGATCTAGCCAGTCCTATGCTCGACGGCGTCAGACTCCAAAGATCCCATGTACTGGTAGAACTAAAGGGGCGGAGAGAAGATACCTACACATTCGGAACATGTCATGACAACCTATTCTTGGAATAAAAATAAACGCATATCATTTAACTGCCCCACGAAGAGTCGTTTAGCATATATATATATATCAGATATCTGTATCTCTGACAGTTCTGTTTGGAACTGGCCAGTCTGGTTCGTTGGTTAGACGGCGGTAGCAGATATTGAAAATCCTTGGTTTCTGCTTTATTTGCCTCGTACACTTGTCGAATGAATTTTTTGACGAAAACGGTGTGTGTCACGATACAGGGACTGGGTGAAAGATAGGTCTACACGTTACAGGACCAAGAGTGAGGGGAGAGGGTAACAAGACCTAAAAGGAATGAGGGCAACATGCTGAATGGGTGAGTGGAAACACTGGATAGAGTGCTTCTTTGAAAGTCATAATTATCGTAATCATTGCGTATACCATTGCGTGTGAATACGTGCTCTTTTGTGTCTCTCTATGCGTGAGCGTTAGTGTGCGCTTGAGGTTTGGCAGGGGTGGGTGTGTGGGGTGAGGGTTGAGAGAACGAACGAACGATTTTATTGGTTAGGCCATCGGCCCATATCAAGAGGGTGACAATACCATACACAGTTATTACAGTAATTACAGAGATACATGAAACAAGTATACTCAGGTGCACACGCGCACGCGCACGCGCACGCACACACACACAACGTATGACTTAGGGAGCTGGTAGAGGTCTAAGTAAATCTGCCTCTCTCCGATGTAACGCCTTATACAGGAAACAAGCCAGGCTTCGTGTAAGTCTTGGACTGTTATCAGCCATGATCACAGAAAATCGAGACATGGAGGGATATCGATAAAACTTCATTGGGATGTACTGCTTCCGCAAGTCTTCATAACGCGGGCAAACAAATAAAAAATCCAATTCAGTTTCATCAGAATGACAATATGGACAATCTATAGTATGATGTATATATATAAACATTTTTTGTGACAATTAAGACTGGTAATACCTAGCCTAAATTTGATCAGAGCATCCCTAAAGCCTACATGTTTAATGTATAAAAGATAAACACTAAGAGAAATGTCAGTTTTAAACAGGTAGTAGGTGGGAAAACGCTGGCTGCTGGAGACCTTACTATGCCAGTCTTGTTTATAACAATCTAGGAGCCTTTGTTTGAATTCCTGTAAAAACATGTTTACATCACCGACTCCCTGGTGCTCCCAAACAACGCCAAACCCAAACTTATACAGTACCACCATTATGTAGTTAAGCCAGGTTATTTTGTTTTTTTTTTTTTGCTGAAGGCCGAACAACATATCAACAGCATTTCTGGGTAGGCGATACTGAGGTAGATGGATTATTTTCAACCAATAACCAACACATCTCACGTATGCATTCATGTACAGTGGACAACGCCGTATACTCAGAGTGTTTGGAGTCCGTGTGGCGACACCTAAAAAACGTTTCATTGCAAAAAGGTGAACCTTCTCTATAATATCAGTATCTGCACACAGACCCCACACTTCAGATCCATATAACAAAATGGGCTGTATCTGTGCATCAAACAACCTAAAAAACAACAATGGGTTTCGATCTGCTAGATACCACAATGATTTCAAAATACAAATTTCACCTTTACGTGCTCTATCTGCTAGGTCATGCAGGGCGTAAGTAAATACACATCTGGTTGACAAGAATACCCCAAGGTATTTGTACGTCTTAACAATATCTAGCTTTTTTCTCCAAAAGCCCAAGCCTCGTTCTTTGAAATAAATCCCTTATTTCTAAAAACAACGATATTTGACTTTTCTACGTTTATCGCCAGTTCTAAGTGCTGAGACATGTTATACAGGATATTCAGTTGGTTCTGCAGACCTATTACAGTATCAGAGAACAAGGCGACGTCATCTGCGAAAAGCAAGATAAACAACTGAATAAGTTCGGGGGAGAACTGAATGCCATGACGTCCTTTGTTTCTAATTTCGCATGTTAATTCATTAATAAATAGCGAAAATAGAGCAGGACTACAAATTTCCCCTTGCTTTAAACCACGGGGGCAGTCAAAAAACTCAGTGAGGCCATCTCCAGTTCTCACACAAGCTTTAACAACACTATACATGCTTTTGATAGCTCCAAGCATTTTCCCGCGCATACCAATTTTATTTAAAATGTACAGGAGTTTACTTCTACTCACAGAGTCAAAGGCCTTCTGGAAATCAATGAAAGCAACATACAGTTTTTTGTGTTGTACTAACTGTTTTTGTACCATGGACACAAGAACAAAGATATGGTCTACCGTGCTATGAACTTTTCTAAAACCAACCTGTTCCTGTCCAACCAAGTCGTTCTCTTCTATCCATTGTGTAATTCTTTGATTTAAAATAGAACTATACATTTTGCTGCAAATGTTTAAAAGAGATATCCCTCTGTAGTTATCGGGTTTGTTTACGTCACCTTTCTTATGCAGAGGATGAATTATTGCCTCAGACCACTCATGTGGGAATAAACTATTATCAAATAGATAATTAAAGTATTTTACAAGGAAAGGCACTGTTACCTGGGATGAATGCTTAAAAAACTCGCCAATAATATCATCACGGCCTGCTGCCATATTGTTTTTCAATGAAGCAATAGCCTTGGTTACTTCCTCTGTGGTAATCACATCATTAAGCCAGGCATAATCATCGTCTAAATCATCAGGCTGTCTCTGCGTTTCACGTTCAGACATGTCTAGTGGGACAGAACTTGGAGAGACATTGAAAACCTCACGAAAATGATCGTACCAACTCTCTTTAGTAATAGAACTTTGGTTTGGTGGCTTTCTTTGAATTGATTTAATCGTGCGCCAAAAACGTTTCTGATCCGTAGAGTTTTCTCGTAGGTGTTAAATAGTTGTGTTTTGTATGCTGTTTTCTTATTATCCGATAACTTTTTGTATTCTTTTCTTTTTTGTATGTAACTACACCTGTCTTCCACTGAACGACTTGCATGTAGTTTTCTCAAGTGCCTCCTAAGAGATGATCTACTGTCTTTGCATTCCAGATCAAACCAGATCTTCCTTCTACTACTGTGGACATGAATAACCTTTTTCATACAATCACCAGCATGCTGTAATCCATCATTAAACATAGATAAGGCGGCATTGATATCCTGAGATATCAATCGAGCGGCCTCTTCAAAGCGTTTCCTCGCCTCGTCAGACTGGATTCTGCAATTAAATCCCCAGAGAGAGAGAGAGTGGGTGGAGGTAGAACTGATCGAGGAAGAATTTTCGCCTGACGGCATGCTGTCTAACAGCGCCTTAGAGTGAGAAAGCCTGCCGCAGAGAATCGTATGAATGTTTTCCTTCCTTCGCGATTCCTTCCTTCCTTTTGTTCCTTCCTTCCTTTTGTTCTTTCCTTTCTTTTGTTCATTCCTTTGTTTCTGCTTTTGTTTCCTTTATGTCCGTACTTTTCACACTTAATCTGTCTGTCTGTCTGTCTGTCTGTCTGCTGTCTGTCTTTATTCAACCAGTCATCTATCATACACGTTCAACATATGTTTTAATGCCTTTCGGCAACAAATTCCTTGCTGAGCAAGTGACGAGATTAACGTAGTGCGACAGGGGAGAAATAAAACTGACTTGGCAAATAGAACGGAGCTGTCCCTAGTTCAGCTGTCTGAATGGGGGTAGGAGAGGGGGTGTGATTACACGTGCGAACTATGGCAGTAATCCCTAGCTTTTTTTGTCTTCTAAGAAATCTTGTAGTCATTTCATGTCTCTTTGTTCGACATGGGTGGTAGTCAATAAGAATAAGAATAAGTGAATAAGAAATAAGAGAATTTAATCCAAGTCCTTGACAGGTGGGAGGGTAGTTAGTTAGCGCATGTCATTTTGTCAGTTACAGTTAATCTACACGTAAAAGCACTTTTCTGGATTTCAGTTTCTTGCAGCACAGCGCATGCTTCTACATAATTTCATTTATGCAAGCTCGCTTTTTAGGCATTCTTCTGTGCTATGAGACTAGTTCTTATGCGATAAACGTGACACAAGTGCAAAAGAAAAGTCGGGACAGCATGTCACATGTCCGAGTAAATGAGTGTAAGGCGGAATATAATGGAGTGGTAATTTCAAACAGTGCACATTTTTTTAAAAAGTCTTCCGCACTCGATTTGAAAGTCAAGGCGCGTACCCCCCACGAGACAAGGGGTAATAAGTCTGCAGTTGTTGGGGATATGAGAGGAAGTTGATGTTTGTCTTCCTTTCTGTGTTTGTTTGTTGGGGGCGGGGGGTTCCTGTTCACAGAAGAACTGCAATCGGGAATGTTTCGGAAACTTTTGTAGCCGTTCCGCTCATTTCGTTTAACGACAATGGCAGTGATCCTCTCGGGCGACGAAGAAAGTCTAATCTTTAAAAAATACATTAACTCTTTCAAAGAGATAATTCATTTGCTTTTTAGGAGCTACCCACGTCAAAGATAGGATTACGTCACAAAGTGACGTAGTAAAGACACAACTACTTGTATTAGTAAGTTACTGACGCCAAACACAGAATGACGTGAGGAACAGCTATACATGGACAAGCGATATCCAGGCTGGTCCACTCCAGCTTTGATTCGGGGAAATATAAGCTGTGGCACAAATATCTCTGTCCGCCCAACTTCAGAAATGAACGAGAGAGAAACCCAGCCCCTCTGATTATTGTGGATTTAAACAATTCACGCAGGGTACCAGAATCACCCAGCATTCCACCTCCCCACCCCAACTCCTTTCAGGCGCGGTGTCCCCTCCCCCCCCATCCTCCAAGTGTCTGACGATGCCGGGTCTTGTCCCACGCGCATGCGCAGACCTGTGGCAAGAAGGGGAGCGAGAGCCACCTCATTAGTGTGTTTTTCGCCCCTGACTTCATGGCGCTGTCACGGCATAGCGTTTGGCCCGACAGCCGCTAAAAGATTCACGGACCTGGTTCCCACTCAGTCTTACGGACAAAAGCCCCACACAAAGGCACTCCATGGGGGTGACCTGTTCTACCTTTAGACATCAGACTTACATGTAAGTTCCTCTTTTCAGAACTTGCCCCCTTCCCCCACAAGAGAAAAATATCCTCATCTATCACCCCACCCCCACCCCCCGGGTTCTCCTTCGCTTCTGAGCCCTTGCTTTTCTTCTCTTGCATGTCCGCCTCCCCTCCCCTTCTCACCAAGGCTTTTTTTACTTTTTCCCGTGGTTGGCACACCGTGGCTGGTACTGTTATTACAGCGTCTGGGGGTTTTATCACGCTAGGTAGCGAGAGAATGGGCCGCAAGTTTCAGTGTATTCTGACCTGAGGCGAGGTCTTTAAAAGTACGCGGGACATATTGTGTGCTAAGTGCTGTCCTCGCATAACCCAGTCTCAAAAGAACTTTCACAAAGCTTCAAAAGCTTCTTTACTCACACGGCTTTGTCCCGCCGCTCGCCCAGACCTGTTTGATGAGAATAGTTACTGCCTCCATGTCCCTTTCCTTGACCCGGAAGTGACGTTATTTGGAAGCCAGACAACAAGGAGAGGGAGGGAAGTAGATCAGGTCAGTTTTATTTATGAAAAACAACGCATTTGGAACCTCTGTGATCGGTAAGGGAGAAATATATTTAACAATGCTATTAGATTAAAATCTTCTTTAACACATCCAGTAACTCGAAACGGTGTACATTTTTAGGGACTGAACGAAAGTGAGCGTTCTGAAAAATGAGTTGGAATAAGTCAAAGTTCGCACGGGGCGGGGGGGGGGGTAACATGGTTTATTACAAAACAATACTTGACAGATTTCGAGTTGACAGGAAACAGCCGGCTAACTGAGCATTTTTTGTCAAATAATCTCACTGGCGACAACTAGTTGTTAAGTATGGTCCTGTGATAAACCAAGGCCGGACATGCGCATTTAGGCAAAAAGAAGAACAACACGCATATTGGGCGGAAGTTTAGTGTTTATTTGTTCTTTGCGCAAAATTCAGATTTTCAGATGTGTGTGAATGTTTCCACTTTGCCAGAAGGACAGAAACATCTGAAAAGAGTGCAGCTAGTTCAGGGCTGGCGCTTCCGCCAGTTGTTGGTCACATCATACAGATTGCTTACAAAATTATTTTCCTGTCATTCCTTTTTGCTAAGAGTTCCTTAATCCTGTAGCGGCATTCGACAACAGGGATCTTAAGGGTCTCAAACTGCTGGTTCCGTCATAAGCCAACCTTCGCTGCTGAAACTAACCAGTTACAACACCTGCTGCCATGAAGGCTGATGTGTGTACACGAACCAAAGGTCGCCAGTAAACGAGAGAAAAAAAGAACCTAACCATCCAATCAACTTTCCAGAACAAAATGTTGGTCACTAACCACATTCTCGTCCCTGCATATCTTGGGCCTTATTGTAATACAGGTATCAACAAAGGCATTTCACCCACGCGCGCACAAATACAAACAATAGATGGGCGGGGGGGGGGGCGACAGTCTACAAAACCTGAGGGTGGATGGGGGGTAGTATAGGGGAAGGAATCTGTGGGTGGACTCTCAACATGAAGCCAATGCCTAAGATAACATGTCGTCTGACAGTTCAGCAATATCGCCTCACTCCATCACTTGCTGTGACAAAAATAAACTTGTTATAAATAAGAGTTGCAACACATTCTTCATTGTGTTCTCTTCCCTGTCTTACCCTCAGTCCCTCCCTCCTTCCCTCCGTCGCTCGCGTTGAGAGTTTAACTTCAAGAATGTGGCTTTAAAAACAGCAGACTTGGAGTATTATTATGAAAGTAAAGCTTGAGAAATGGCTCTTACAAGAATGGACACCACGTACCTGTAAACAATCCTTCTCTAGCACGAAACTAGTTTGTTTAGGGTGCAGCGGAACGCCTTCAACAGATATCGCGGGATTAAAACAAAATCCCCTATTGTGTGTAGTAAGGTAAAGATATCAGAGGCAGTAAATAATTCAATAAAAATTGTTAGAGAATGATATGTACTCCCTTGACAATCCTAGCAAACCTCATTTTTCTCTTTCTCTCTCTCTCTCGTCTGTCTGTCTGTCTGTCTGTCTGTCTGTCTGTCTGTCTGTCTGTCTGTCTGTCTGTCTGTCTGTCTGTCTGTCTGTCTCTTCAGCTTCCTGCACACCAGTGTAGCAGATGAATGGTTACAAGTGACACAGAAGCTAAACAGTAGCTCGTTGCGGTTTAAGCAGACGGCAGCAATCCCAAAAGAGAGCGCCAGACAATAAAACGGTTCTCTCTCCAGCTACCTGCGTGTTGCCTATGTAACTATTTTTCGCTGTTGCCATGCTGACACGCCCACTCACCCCACCCCCACCCCCTCAAATAAAGTTCAAAAGTGTTGCCAAAATATTTACACACGTCTACCTGCCTGTCTCGAGCTGCGTCTGAAAGGGTGGTGGGTGGAAAGATGGGGAGAAAAAGAAAGATTCAGAGTGACGGGGAACGAGGTCGTGATGTTCTATCGGGGGCGGGGGGTTCAGCCCCATTTCCAAAGATCGTACACTGACGCGGGACGACAGGGTCTGCTGGTGTGCACAGACGGTGGGCCAGGCTTCATCTCGCGTTGAAGCCATAGAGACAATCTGTGCTAGTCCTCAAATAAATAAATAAACTGACAAAATCATGAAAATGTAAAGGTGCATTGAGAAGCAGCTGATTATTACGCAGTGTCTTCTTTCCATTCATTCCTCCCTTTTTTGTTCCTTCTTATCTGTCCTTCTTCTTTCCTGGTTTAATTCTTAATTTCCTTTTTCTCTTTCGTCCTTCTGTCTATCCGTCCGTTGGTTTGTTCGTTCGTCCTTCCATCCATGTGGCCATGCTATATGCTCTGCCTTTCTCTCTTGAAACACCAGCCTCACATACGTGTTGCTGTCACCGGGAAATGAGAAACTCACCCCGAAAAAAATTCGAAAGAAAGGTTAAAAAAAAAACTTGTTCCAAATTGCAAGCAAAAGCACGCGAGAATAGTGTTCTTCTTGACAAATGATGTTGGAAAAATGCCAAGGCTGGGGATAACTTTTTTTGCCCCCAACAACGGCTACCAGTGAAGGCTGGTCGTGGCACGACAATGGAGTACGACACGAGGAGCGAGTGCGGCCTTGTGCGCTGCTATTAAGCTCTAAATAGTTGTCTTTGTACACCCACAGGCCCCGGCCTCTTCACGTCTGATGGAAGATGGCGTCTCAAAGGGAGGTAACCGGGAAACCGCACGGGGTAAAAGGAAAAAATGTGAACATGGACGACTTTTCCAGTTGCAGGTGAGAATTAAGATTTAAGTCCCTCTGGAAGGTATCTAGACTGGTCTTTTTCCTTCTTTCTTTTCTTCCTTTCCTCTTTTTCTTTCTTTCTGTTTTTCATTCTTTCTCTTCTTCGTTGTTTCTGTTTTTTATTTCTTCCATTTTTTCTTTTCTTTCTGTTCTTTATCTTTCCTTTCTTCTATCCTTCTTTTCTATTTTCTTTCCTTTCTTTCTTCTTCTTTTTTCTTTCATTGCTTTTTTTTTCCTTTCGTTTAGACGAAGCTACCACAAATGTGTTCTCCTGGCCCAGTATGGCGACTGAATATATTTGTCCTACTATTATCAGTTAAGTGAAACCTAATGCGGCACATCTGATCATAAAACGTTTATGTTTCCTACGGCTGGCCTATATCTTTTTTCACTTTGCACGGCCTTTGAAAGCGAACCTGTGTGTTAAAGTCAATGTTAGCTCCGTCTTCAAGCTGAAGTTGATCCCCTAGTTAGCCTACTGTTTTTGACTTGATGAATACTGAAATCGTAAAGCTTTATACAAGCACTCAATTAGGGTTGAAATTGTATATTTCGGGACAAATAAAGTTTTCCTGTAGCTGGTGTGAGCTAAGTCACTGGTGCGGATAGAGCTATCATCGACTCTCGCACACAGGCAACGCATGGCCTGCTCACACCCATCCGCTTACAAATAACTCTTCTAGCAAAACAAACTACACAAAGCCATGTTTTCAAACTTCTCCAGTTACGATCATGAACATAAATCGCTAACCCCAGTCATTTGCTGTTTGCGTGAATAAATTAATACCTGATATTTCTCTTTAAAAAAAATGTGCTTCTCGGTTTTAATTTAGCTTTCAAATGTCGGTGGGGCTAGCATTCACCTTGTCGTGAACACAGGTACGTCTGGCACTTCGCCAGACCAGCGATAATTGCTTCTTAAATCTACAAGCCGGACATCTTGCCACAGGCAGATTAGACCACCAAAGATGAAAGAACAAGAAAAGGGAACTGACATCCAATACCTTGAAAGAAGTTAAAAGAACTTAAACGCCTTGTGCCTTTTTATTTTCAAAGCAGTTACTCAGTGTGAAATGTCCTGATTGTTTTCTCTCGAACAAAGGCACGTGGAAATCCAACCTGAAATGCATCTTGTTTCCCAAGGAGACCTTAGGTAAGCCGGATGTTGCACCGCAACACGTGTAAGCAGGCATCTCGGATGCAAAGTCGCGTTGCATTTATCTCAGTGCAGATCGCTCCACCTGCATGCTCCGCTTGTTGCGTGCTCCACCTGACGGATGCAGCAGGCGGCATGCCAAAAGAGACAACAAGAACGTGCTGCGTGCGGCTGCAGACGTCGAACTTCCTGAACGTTTAGTGTACTGTGCGATTCCTGGGGTGTAAGACAGGGATGTTTTTCTTTGTCTTCTCCCCGCGCACGTTTTTCGTTTAAACGAAATACAAAATCAGTTTCAGAAACAGAATGGGAAAGTCGGCGAAACAACCATCTGCACTTCTAAATGTAAGGGGGTTACTTTTATTTCTCGGTAATACTGAGTGTGGCGGTTGATACGTCACAAAATGCTTCCAAACGAGAGTAGTGTTGACTCACTCCGTACAGCCTAACTCTGTATTTCAGCAACATATTGAAATATACTGCTACTGGGTGGGTGGGTGGATGGATGGATGATGTCGTCCGTCCATCCGTGCGTCCGTCCGTCCATCCATTCATCGAGCCATCGTCATTTCTACTGTCTGCAAGTAGGCCACGTGGTTTCTACACTTTCGAAATCATAAATTTCTTCTGGTTACTGGCTTAAAAATAGTATAAGTTGTGCGTAAATACTTTTGAAGCTGAAACCACATTCAAGGCTGTGCGTGTGCGTGTGTGCGTGTGTGTGCGTGTGTGCGTGAAATACCTTTACTGGGGACCTATACTTACGGGAACATCCCCTCCCCACTCCAAAAAGAATTCATTCTCTCAGCTTACATTACCATTTCCATTTTAAAGCTCTCCAGTTGACGCCTCCCTCCACTCCCCCTCGTTCCTGCAGCTAAAACCGTCGGCTTTTTATATTAATATTGCTGTTAGGTCTCGGCTGCTCAAACCTTTATCCGTATCCATATGCGGCTAAGACTCAGTTACGCATCTTTTCCAAAACTCTTTCTGTAATGTTCTTATGCGATTCTTTTCAGCGGAGTCGTGATCTCTGAGCTGGGATCGAGCTACTTTCTGTACGGGACGACAACTCTTCACCAGCAAACACAAAACAGAATCCTTTTTATTTAAAAAAATCCTTGACATTTCCATCTACGGTGAGAAGACGGTAGAAGAGGATCCTCACCCATCACAAAAGTAGAAAACTGTCTTTCCCATACAACCCTTTACCTCCCGAGGAACCAAATAAAGTGTGTGTGGCGGAGGGAGGAGTCGGGTCTAACTTTAACTCAGTCTCAATGCGTGTCAGACTTGAAAAAAAAACAGTAAATCTTCTAGCTCTCAAAAGACACCCACACACTCTCTTACTTTGAAAACAACAAAACTGTATAAAGAAAGCGCGGTTTATCTCTGTAGCAGTAAATCTGTCTCTCGGCGCCTACACCCGTACATTCCTTTCTACAACAGCCTTTGAATCGGAAATAAACCACACGATCGTTAAAATCGCTAAGTCTTATCTCTGCCACAAATCCTTCATCGAACAATAAAATGTCTCGTTGTAAATATACCCATCGCTTCGTTCTTGCGACGTCAAGTAGACACAGACTTTCCAGACACAGCTGCTGTCACCACCAAGCGACAGTCGCCACACTTGGTTCGCGTTGTTACAGTTTCGCCCGTCCTGGCCGTTACCTTCCCTGTCATCCGGACTCGGATGTTTGTTTCAACTGGAGGGACTTGGTCTTGCATCAGGGGTCTGTTTTGTTTCGACTCACAGATTTTGTTTCCACTCAGGGGTTGGCTTTCGCATAGTTTCCTCAGTTCGACACAGTCAAAACGTCTGAGAAAGAAAAGCGGGAAAATCGACATACAGTGTTTCCTAAGCTTTATTATTTATGCTGAATTCTGACATTTGGAGTCTCGCGTCCTGGCATTAAGAACCTCCTCTTCTGGCATTTGGAGTTTTCTCCTATCTCAACTTCCTTTTTCCTTTCCTTCTCATTCATGACTTTGGTAGTGGGCTTCCTTCCTTCCTTCCTTCCTTCCTTCCTGGCTGCCTTCCTTCCTTCCTTCCTTCCTCGGTACCTTCGTTCGTTGGTGCGTCCGCTCGCTTCTGCTTCTGCCCCTGAGTTCTGTATGCCTGTCCTCTGGAAGCTGAGGAAGTTATGATCAACGTCAATGTTAGCAACAATTTTCTATTTTAAAAAATTCCTTTATTCACTCACTCAGTCGTTCCTTCATTTGGTCATTCGCGTTATCGTTCAATCGCTTACATCTTCAATTTGTTTGTTCGTACCTTCCTTGGTTCATCTGTCTCATCATCTATCTTCTTTCGCTCCTTTGTTTGTACATCCCTCTTCCTTTGTTTGTTTGTTCATCCGTCTTCTTCCCCCCCCCCCCCTTTGTCTGCTAGCCTGGATTTTTACGATTTTTGTGTCGGTCTCTTTTGTCACTCCTTTGAGATTTTGTTGTTGTTGTTGCTGTTGTTTTGTTCCTTCCTTCGCTTGTTTGCATTTTGTTCTCTGGTTTTTTTAAACACTGCGGCAGTGCTTTAAGCTTTGGATTCTTGTCCTCAATATTAAATATGTCTACCCAGCCGGAAATTCTTTTGGTTTTTCTATCCTGTTAATTGTAGGAAACTCCGAAATAAATTTTTCCAGGACAGTTGTTGTGGGCAGAATGTTATGCATGTCTTCTGTACATAACAATTACGTGCTGAATAATATGCACCTGTACGTTCTACCTGATATGCATTTAACACCAGGCCTCCACTTTGACAATTTAATTCGCCCGACGTGATGACACATGAACAAACTCCTTCAGCATAACTACAAGCAAAGGTATGCTGAACTGGCACGCGTAACTTGACCCTTGTGAACCGGGGGGGGGGGGGTTGCTTTTTTCCTGTTTCACATCCGCATATTAATTTGCTGGTTGCTGTGCCACGCACCGACCGAAACGGACCGAGGGCGACTTTTGCAATTCAGCAAAACCAAATACGGAGTGAGTAGAGTTCATCTCCGTCCTCTGTCCTCTCTCGCTGTCTGCCCCACTCCAGGTTGTCCTCACGCCGCTCCTTTCTGTCATGTGTGCTTGTCTGTGCGGGCATGTCTAGTTTTGCATGCATGCGTTTGGGATCTATATGCATATATACAAAGATGTGTGCGCGCGCGCAAGTGATTGTGTGTGTGTGCGCGCGCGTGCGTGTGTGTGTAGGTGGCTGGGTGTCTGAGCGTTGTGTTGACCTCTGTGTACATTCGCTGGGGTTTCTTCCCTGTACCTCCACTTCTGTTTTAAGGGGAATTCCCCGTCTAGTAAACCGAAACAACTTTGACATTGTATCCACTTAATCTTTCTTACCTTTTTGTCAAAGGGAGGTTCCTGTTTGACGAGGAAATGATGCCACGGGGATGTAGCTAGGTTTTCATTCTTTGCAATGTTGTTTTTTTTTTCTTTCGTTTGTTCCTTCTATCTATCTATCTATCCAACCATCTATCGATCGATCGATCTATCTGCCTATCCCTCCCTCCCTCCCTCTGCGTGCGTGCGTGCGTGCCTGCCTGCCTGCCTGTCTGTCCGTTCTTGTGGGATCTATTTAGATATATTTATGTGTGGATGTGTGTGTGCGAGCGCCGGCGAGTGTGTACGTGAGTGCGTGTGTGTGCATATGTACGTGTATGATATGCAAGGGTTACGTATTGACCTCTGTATATATTTGCTTCCCCCCACCCACCAACACACAGACACTGGAGGCCCCCAGTTCTGTTTTACAGGGAATTCCCCGTCTGTTAACCCGAAACTACGAAGTTTTGTCAACGTACTCTTCCTTACCTGATTTTTTTAATGCGGGTTTCTGTTTTACCGCCAAAGGATGATAATGCACATTTATTGCGTGTTTGTATGTGTGCATTTCCTGCTCTCTTCCCCGCCTCACTCCATCTCTTTCCTCCTATCCCTTCCTCTGTGTGCGTGTGCGAGAGTCTGTGCGTGCGTGCATGCGCGTATGAGACTATTTTGGTAAACGTGTCTAGAATGAATCAGTTTGTGCACCTACAGTTTGTTAATGTCTCTACTTTCCTCATACGTGGAATTCAGGACGTCCTGTTAGGTGGTCTGTGTAGAATGTAGCTGACACAAGCATCTGTTTGTCTCATCGTCATACCTATTTACTTGTCGCAGTTTCGCTATGTCACGTGGTTTTTTTCTCGTCTGTCAGGTAACCTTGGCCCCAGGGTCTAGAGAAGTGCACCAGAGAACTGCCACATCGCATGCAAGGAATACTACTTTATAGACCTGCGTCCCCCCAGCCTCGTACACAACCAACGATAAGAACGCGAGAAACACAGCGAAGTAGAGGTGGCAGTAGGTACCGGAATACCGGTAAATACCGATACGTTACGGTATACTGGAACGGGGCTTCGTACCAATAAATACCGCAAGGGACATAATCAGGTTAATAATAAAGAATCTTTTTAATAAAATACAGATAATGCTCGGAAACAGTGATTACAACGATACAAGAGATTACCCTTTACAGCAAACACAGTTACAATTAATTCAACTGAATGATAACGCATTTGTGAGCATAAAATTAGCAGAAGGCGGCAGTCTGCCATGTTAAGGGAACTGCGCTCAACACGACAGAACCTTGACCGGAAGATCGAACTGTTCACAAAAACCAGTTACTGTGATTTCAAGCAGTCCGAAAACTTCCTGACAACATAAAGTTGATAGCAGGTGAAGCTGATCCTAAAACAACCTTTTAATTAGAGTGAATAACTATTTGTGTGTTTTCTTATGTAGTCGACGAAGGTTTTGCTTCGAAGAAACCCTCGTCTGCGGCGAAGCTACTCTGCGTCCACTCGGACACGCAAGTCTGAAAGCTGTCAGGGCGCCAGGGTTTGCGAGCGAACGCCTTTTTTTCCATCTGGCGGTAAGGATTATCAAGCACGGCTCCCCGTCTGCTGTGTCCACGCTGGTGGTGCAAGGTGTCCCGGGCGACCCCTGGCGCTGGCCTCCGATAACGGTTGATAGCGGAGACGAGCGGGGCTACAGGAGCGAATACATCAGGAATGTGTGGCGTCTGCACGCTCCGGCCACGCGACTGCGCCAACGGCATGTGGGTCACGCCACGTGCCGCTCGTGGGCAAAGATCTCTCTCCTCTCTGCACTGTCCCTCTCGAAGCATCCATCTGTTCGTCTTTGTCTGTTTCTTTTTCTTCTTCTTTTCTTTCCTTCCTTTCTTTCAGTCCGCTATTGCAGCCTGTGGACAGTAGCGACGAGAGAACAGAGACTGTCGTCATGGAACCCAGCGGTCCGAGCGGCCAGGCAGCCAAACAGGTAGACGGGCGGCCAGGTAGGAGGGGGGTAGGCAGACAGGTAGACGGGGGGCCAGGCAGCCAGATGGGTAGGCAGGCAGGAGAGGGTAGGCAGACAGACAGGTAGACGGGCGAACAGGCAGTTGGGGGGGGGGGATAATGGAAGGAGAAGCGAGAGAAAGTGTGAAGGGGGAGATGAAAGGAGTGGGAGTACAGTCTGAGGGAAGGAAGTAAAATGTAAGCTGAGCGAAAAAAGGAGGACAGGTGAGAGGGAAGGATGAAGGCAGAGAGAGAGAGAGATGGAGGAGGAGCACGAGGAGAGGAAAGAGAGAAACAAACGAACTGGAGAAAAGAATTCGGGGACTCACGATAAGAAGGATTAGCAGTAATATCTAAGAGCACCGCTGGGCTTAGAGACTTGCCGCCGTTATTGGGACGAAAGGATTAGGCGGCAAACCACTGGAAGATTTGCCTACACGCGAGATTAGTTTTATCGGGAATTTGAGCGAGTCTGGCGAGGGAGGTAATTGTGAACCGGGGCTTGCGCTGATAATCCACCGTCCCCTCCGCGTGTTTTCGAAAGGATTAGGCGAGTTTTATTAAAACGGAATTGAAAAGGGGGCATAACTCCGCTTCGAGTGCAACTTGTCCAGATCCCTGTGCCACTGGATTCCATCTGATCCAAGGTTACATGTACCACGGCTTCTGATGGACCTGACAGAGGGCAAGAGAGTTAGTTGTCTCCTGCGTGCACTTTGAGAAGGCAGGTTTGTCTGGTTAATGGTTTGGGGGTTTGTTGCATAACGTCCAGTCGAAATGGAGGTGCATCTCAGGACAGCGTTGCTTGAAACAGCTTGCTGCCACATGTGGGACTGGTGTCGCAACATGGGCTTCAGTCCCACCCAGTCACATTATACTGACACCGGGCCAAGCAGGCCTAGTACTGTTCCCTATAGTGCCAGGCGTCGAACACCCCAGGTAGTAAATTGTCAGTTTTTGAGGTGACTCGACTGGCTCGCGAACCCCCGAACCTCGCGCCTCGGAAGCGGACGCCTTACCACTTAAAGCATCGAGGTCATATTCCGGTTAAAAAAAGACCTCAGTGAAAGAACGGTTAGCTTATAACTGTTCTAGCGGTCAGCTTTCTATTGCTTAAAGAAAATCAATAAATACTTTTAAAAACAAAGAAAGAAGCCCCTGGTGGCTAGGATACGCTAGAGTGCTTCACTTAGCTGCTGCTCTCCTCCCTGGATTTCTGGAGGTACAGCCCTTCAACACTTCCTTCTCATGGTTCGTCTAGAATCAACGTCGCAATCCCCCGGATGTAAAACTCCTATCATTTCTAATCCTGGCTGAGTTATTCCTAACTTTACTTCGCCTCGGGTAACTAGCGTCGTTCGAAAGCAATCTCCAGCTCTTGAGTTGTGCTCAGCAGCCTGACCATTTTCTTTTCCAATTAGAGTTTCCATTCTTGTAATGATGACCGCACTAGCTATGCATACATTTTTTAAATGTGCAGGTCTGTTCTGAAAAGCTTCTTATAGCCTCTGTTCTTCGCCTTTCGCTGACTGTTCCCAGTCATTGCTTCCCCCTCCTCACGGCCACTCGATCTCTCTCTTCTTGGTGCTCTTTGCTCCTTCCTCCTTCTCCAGTACCTCCTACCTCCTCCTTCCCCACCCCACCCCAGCCCCACCCACCCATCCACACCCTGTTCTGCGGGCTCGGGTGGACGCGTGCTTTCAATATCTGCAAACTAGGAAAGCCGAGTCGCTATCTCTAGACACGCTGTCGGGTTCCTCGCCACCAGTTTTCTCCGCTGACCGAAAGTTATTGGCGCATGATGGCGGTAGAAAGTTGCGCCCGCAACACTTGTTACGGAAATATCTCAGCCAGATAGTCCACGCTTGGCAAATATTGATACTTCGCATGCGCGGCAACCCCTGCCTACAGCGGCGCACGAAAGACACACAGGGCAGTGGCCCGTGCTTGGGTTTCTGCTCAACAGATAGCGAACCGCGGCGATGTGAGGCGCAGGGGACATTCATAGACGAAAAAATGCGAGACAAGCGAGGCGGGGACGGGTATGAAACACTCGCCAGATCATCGTCATCATCATCTGCCTTGTAGCCTTGGAGACTGTTGGAACACCATTGACGACTTAGCAACCAGCTTCCTCTATCTTCTGCCAGTCTCTGGGTTCTCGCAAACGTTAGATCACTCCACTGCTGGAAGTTGCTTTTCCATCGCTTTCTCTACTCCCCCCCCCCCTCTGTTTCTCCAGAATGGTTTTTGCAAGTCTTGACGATCTCAAGATTTGCCATTACCATTTCAGTTTACGCATTTCCACAGCGGTCAGCAGGTCTTCGTATGGCCCAGTGGACTGATCTACGTTACTATAGGTCAGTGGTCCAGTGGCTTGCTGCCTCCTCCAATGTATTGCCAGACAGACCTGTTAAAATCACGACAGACTAGGCAAACTGACTGTAGGAGCTCTACATCTGACATCACCGTCTAGCGTCACCCATGAAACTCGCCTAAAGCTAGACTTGTCAAGCAAAATTACGACGGCCAGACAAAAAACGTCAGAGCGACAGTAAATCTGAAGACACAAAAGTGCGCGTGGGTGGGCGGGGAAAGTGAGGGAAGAAAGCCAGCAGACGTACAGATGTTTATTGCTTCCATAAGCGTCTCATTCCCACTTCACACATAAAAGAGTCCAGGGACGTTCGGCGCACCATGTGGGTCCTTTCATGTTCAGAGATCATGATCCAAACTCTTATTTTGTACAGCCGAGGACAGCATCTCGGATCGTTTTCCTATACACATTCCTATACTGAGGTGCTGCACCAGACTATTACGTGAGAAGAAAGAAATGCTGGTAAAATGTGAAAGAAAGAAAAAAAGAAAGAAAGAACTGTCTTGCTGTTGGATATACGACTGCATAATCGCCGCGGTAGGCCGTAGCATAGCGGTACATGTACTTGCCATCGGTACACGGTTTAGGGGTTCGGATGCCGTGTCCGCCCCACAGACTTTCTGTGTATGTAGCACCTGTTCACAGGG
Source organism: Lanistes nyassanus (assembly GCA_004794575.1). Taxonomy (NCBI): domain Eukaryota; kingdom Metazoa; phylum Mollusca; class Gastropoda; order Architaenioglossa; family Ampullariidae; genus Lanistes; species Lanistes nyassanus. The sequence goes on along the minus strand of SMGT01001242.1, from coordinate 617,192 downwards.
AAGGCAGCTGATGGGGGGGGGGGGCTCCATGTAATCCGGTTTCCTCCCCCTTCCTCTCCCACCCCTCCCCCAATTTCCTTTACCACCCCCTCGCTAACCTCGTCATTTTTCTAAAACAACAAGCCGCAAACTACAAACAACCAGTCACCAGTCCTTGTTGTCCCCTTTCTGCAGGTTGATGTCTTAAGTCCTCGCAGAGCAAATTCGTCTTTGTGGCCACAGAAAAAAATCTAAAGCCCAAACAAGCACAGAAGTCAGGGTCTGGTTTCTAAGGGTTGTCTCGGTCAATACAGTCAGCCCAGGGTTGATTCTTTAGTTTCATATTTGTTGCCCCACATACAGGAACAGCCGGATACAAGAAACACGAGGCTACATGTTTTTAGCAGTCGCTTGTCTGCAATAGTCATCCCCAAAGGACGGGGGTGGGGGGGGGTAAATGAACAGGATATAACATCGGGCGCGGCTTCTGAGACGCCAGCATTGACCCTGACTGTGATAACCCGGATTTAAAATAAAACCAATCTCCAACCTGGCTTTATTACAAGGGAGACGCTCTGTCTGCCGTGAAAGCCCCTGGCCCGAGAGGTATATCCTTTGTGAAGTGAGAGGAGCTCGAGTTCGCTCCGCCTCTCGCGCTGTGGACATGCCCGCACGTGCGGCGTCCGCGCCAGTGGATGCACGCCCACACACGGCCCGCTACCGCCAGGTGGGTAACTGCATGCACAATTTTTTTTTTAGATGAGCTGGGATGGCTAGGGACGCACAGCAGTCCGAGGGCAGGGGTGATGAGAGAGGTACATAGGAAGGGAAGACATGAAGGTATTAGCAAGTTTTCAAGCACTTAAAAACTAAAATATTTAGCAAGTTTTCCAGCATCTAAAACCTAAAGTATTTAGCTAGTTTTCGAGTGCCTATAAACTAAAGCAGTAAGCAAGTTTTCCAGCACCTGAACACTAAAAGCATTTTGCAACTTTTCCAGCACCTAAAAACTTAAGTACTTAGCTAGTTTTCCATCACCTAAGTATTCTTGCGTTGGCCGCCTGTCACGATCTGCAATGCCTTGGATGAAATGCGAGGGTGACTAAGTTGTGATATTACTGCACTGGACCTGAGGTCTCACGACATGCATTTGCTTGCAATTCAAGGTAGGCGAGGAGTTTATTAAGTTCATCAAATCTTGGAAGTGGCGAACAAATACATGAAAACTGAAGCATCATGACTCACGAGGGAAGCAAAGTAAATGTATTCGCAGCGCCGTGGGGCATCCCTTTTAGCGCATTCAAATAATCGAAGTGAATGCTGTTAGTACTTACAGAATGAGGCTAGGTTCTGTCTTCTACTTATGGAAAACCATCTTCAGATAACTTCTCGATACCCCCCCCCCATCTTCTCCTCCAACACCTCTAGTTCGTCAAACACTAGCAGATAAAAAAGTCCCCCCCACCATCTTCTCCTCCAACACCTCTAGTTCGTCAAACACCAGCAAATAAAAAAGTCCCCCCACCCCATCTTCTCCTCCGACACCTCTAGTTCGTCAAACACTAGCAGATAAAAAAAGTCCTCCCCCCGCCTCTTCGTGTGCCTGATGGAGAGAAAACCAAAGTAAACAGAAAAAAATCTGCCAACAGTTTGGTCGTCTGTTTATGTATTACATCTCCACTACGCCACGTAATGCAATTGCGTTGCAATTACACAAAATTCCAGATCAGGTCTGACGCGATGAGATACATTACGCATCCAAGCGTTCGAGATTATGGTAAGGTGACAACATCCCCTGGCAACAGTCAAAACGGAAACCGCTAACGTTGAGCTTTGAAGCTACTGACAGAGAAAAGAAGTGGAAGCCAGAGAATGATACCTAGTGCACTAGCAGTCGTCGTTGTCTTGACGTTAAATCCCTCCTCAGGTAAGAACCTTAACATGTGTTGCCTCGATCACAGAATATTTCACTGACAACCATTACACCTGCATTTTCATTTAGAAACGAAACAAAATATACAGAGCTGCGAATCTTCCATTACTTTTCATATGGCACCGGTTATGATTGATTAAAATGAACAAACCAAACTCCGTGGCGTGTTCAGTTTACTGTTAAGGACAAAAGAATGACTCCAGACTCCATAACAGCAACAGTATGGAGCTGATAAGTGATACCACTGTGAAACAAATGAGGAAGCACAAGCAACACTCACCAGTCACAATGCTGGAAACTATTCAAAGTAGGAAGTCTAAATTACTTTTTTTTTCTACATTCTGACTTTGGACCCGATGGTGCAGGAAAATTTGGGAAAGCGATAAACATACTCGCTGACTTGCCACGATCGATTTTTCGCATGTTGTATGTGACAAACCTACTCGTGAAGAGCTTGCGACATGGGGTCTTTTGGAAAGGAGGGAGGGGTGCTCAGCTTTGATTCTGACGTTCTTGTGATGTTGTCATTGTCTTGTGATATTTACTAAAGAGGTTTCTTACATGCTGTCTTTGTCATCTCCATCATCATTTTAGAAATACCTAACCTCATGCACTTCTTAATCGGCTGTCTAAATCTAGATCTGTCAACGAATTTTAGAATGTTTCATAATCAGAAATTGTAGATTTCAGGAAAAAAGTGAAATGCTTGGTTCGTTGGTCACAGCCGGTGCCAAGTGTTCAAGTGGCTGGGAGGCTTTCGAAGGCAGCTGCTACCTTTACATAAAGCAAAAACTCACCTCTATGGAAGCAACGGTAATAAGTGCGTTTTTTGTGGGATGGGGGAGGGGTGGCTGCAGCACAGGTGATATCCCGTTCCGTTACTCCACTCATTATACTTAGAGGAATGTTTGATAGCGCCCAGACAGTTCTGTGCTGGGCTGTCCTGTATGGCGCTGTGATGTGCTGTACTGTGCTGTGCTGTATGGTGCTGTGCTGTTCTGGACGGCGCTATTATGCAATGTACTATGCTGCACTTTGTGCTGTGCCGACCTTCATTTTAACAGAGAGTAACAAGCAAACTTTTCTTCTTCAAGGTACACACGCACACACTAATTTCGTTGATGTTTGTGCCTATCGTACACTGAAACCAAACTGCAGTGTTTTAACCCCCTGTCCTCACAAAGCCTGGAGTGTTTTAACCCCTTGTCCTCACAAAGCCTGCAGTGTTTTAACCCCCTGTCCTCACGAAGCCTGGAGTGTTTTAACCCCTTGTCCTCGCGAAGCCCTCGCCCTCCTCTCTCTCTCCTCCTTCTCCTCTGTTTTCTCTTCTTTTTATTTTGTCCGCACTTTTTGTCTGGTGTACTTTTATTTTATGAGAAACTACATTTCTTGTAAAAGATGTTGACGTTGAGCAAAGGGGGGGGGGGTTATACTAAGCCTGTCTACCTTCTGGTGAAAGCTTACATATATTGTGTTAAACTGTTTCAGAGATTCTGCAATAAGGAAAATTCTGATCTTCTTGAAATAACATCTCAAAGGGAAAATGACTTCATCCTGAGTTTTTTAAGACAACGCAGAGGTAAGAAGTATAGGCAGTTTAAAGAAAAAAAGCCAGGGGGGGGGTGTGAGGCAGGAACAGCAACCTATCCCCTCGGGTGGGGTTGGCGGGAGTTTTAGCTGCAGAAGCAAGAAAGGTATTTGGGGGAACCTTTCGTTTTTTTCACTTATCAACCAATCTAGACGATCACGGTCTGAGCACGCCCATGATTACAATATATTCTCGTGATTGGAAGATGTGTTTGCTCAGTTGTTGGGACGTTTGTGCATGTAGGGAAATCGAATGACAGAAGGACTTTCATTGTGTATTATTTTTGTGTGATGCAAGGCGAAATGGACTGCGTGCGACATACTTTAGATTGTGTATATGTGTGGTGACCAGCTTATAAGCTTCTAGCCTTTATGGTACCTGTACTTGTACAAATGTAGTCACAAATGTTAAATTAAAAAAAATCTTTGGGCATTTAGTAAGATTTTCTGCTCGATTGGATATGTTAAACACAGACACATGAATCAGTTAAGATCGATGATGTTAGGGGTCAACCAAAGCCTTACATTGTTTTCGATTGCGGGCTTTTGGGGGTCGATTACAGATGATGGGCTCGGCTGCAAGCCAGGGGGTGATTACAAGAAAAGGTTTATGAAAACATATTACAGAAACTCAAGATAGCACATACTCTTACTGAAAGATTTACGACCTCTGGATAAAGCAATCGTAAGTTCGACAACTCACTTCGTGATCTTCAGGTGCAGACTGCTGGCTGGGTTTGACCGATCTCATAAAAGAAGGTCAATGGCGGTACGTCACTACCGGTCGAGAGGCAACCTACTTTAACTGGAACCGGGGAGAGCCCAACAATCACAATGAGGAAGGATGCGCAGTTTTCGAGACCTCTTCGGGGAAATGGAGTGATAAGCCTTGTGCTGAGATATTCCATGTTGTCTGCGAGTACAGGTAAGTACTTTTGACTTTTTTTTAATCTTCAGTTTTTGCACGTCAGAGTAATTTAACCATGACTCACGCCATCTGTCTGCTAGCGGAAGTACTAGACATGCGCGCGTACAAAATATTTCACATGTGGAGATCACGTCATAGAAAGGAAGGAAGAAATAAAACGAAGAGGGACATTATCAGACATTATAAGAATTCAAGCTGATTAAAGTATTAGAAGAGAAAGGCAAAGATTCCGGTGAAAATAGGATTTAATTATTCCCTAGTTCATCGTTGGATGACTGAAAGCCAAGAAGACGCCAAAACGCCCAGAGACGTGTCGAGTCCCACGATACACTGTTTCCTCGCCGAGCGAATCTGGTGAGCTTGGCGACAGATTTTTTCGAAAGCCGGGAATATAACTGGCATTGAGATATCAGCACTAAAACTACAGCGTGGTTCACGCAACACTCTCGTTGTGTGTGTAATGGCGAACTGTGTCACTCTGTGTTAATCTTGTGTGACGCTAGAAGAACGTAGCTGAAATGCTGCATGGCATGCTGGGCAATGTAAGGGTAAAGTCTCAAGTGTATGGAAAGGGAGGTTAGATGAACAATTATTGCTCTGTGGACCATGTCTTCTTTGATAAGAGATAAGCCTTTTATTTTATCAAACTGTTTCCACTAATTTACCAACTGATATTGCAGTAATGTCTGATTACCAAATAACTAACTTCTTCCTGCATAAAATGTACTTTAATCTTTAAGTTTCTGTTTGTTTGTAAACGCACAATTTAAAACTCAGTTATGTAACTACAGGGCTTGTTTTCCAGCTGCAGTGCCCATGTGTCTGCACAATAATTGTAACTTGTCTGTTTCACGTTCCTTGCTTAACAAAATAAAAGTCACAATCAAAGTGAAGGGATTGTGTCTTTCGATTTGTAAGAACTTGTGTTCATGTTTGTTCGTAGTGGATGATCTTTGAAAGCGTTAGCAAACTCTACTGCTCTTGCCTTCACATTAAGGACTATCAAAGTTAGCTGCTTCCTCTAGTGGAGGGTCTTTGAAAGTACGTTTACAGACCTGTTACCATAAACCGAATTTCGTCATGAAAAAATAAACTGCAGTAGCAACAAAAAATTCTAGAACAGATGTTGATGGATTTTAATTTACATCGCGAAGGTGTTTGGTTTCAGTTAGCAATAATTCCCTTTACTGTTCAAGTGGAACTAATTTTTATGTACGCAGACTCTAAGATTTGTATAAGCCGTGTGGAAGTCACGTGTAAGCACAGAAAAACAAGGTTGGTAATGCTTTAAATAAGCATTTGAGCTCAACTTCTTTGTGTTACTTTGATAAATAATAATTATTGCGTGTGGCTGTGGAAGGACAACGTCTTTCTCTCATTATCATGTTTTGATGAAATAGAGAAAATCTTTCCGGTGGTGGTGGTGGTGGTGGTGGTGGTGGTGGTGGTGGTGGTGGTGGTGGTGGTGGTGGTGGTGAACAACACTAAGAACAACAGATTATCTGCACCAAGTTTAGACAAAAAACAGGTTTCTTTTCCCAATCTCTGTAATGCCCCGTTAGGTCGACTGTGTCTCACCTGGTGCAGATAAGCTGTTGTTCTTACTCTTAACGGACATTGTGTGACATTGGCGCAGTTGAGTTGAAATACTGAGAGTTAATATCTTGCTTTCTCTGGGGTCGCGTGTTTACGTGTTTGAGGAAGCGCTTTAGCAGCAAAGTTTTTTCCAGACAAAAAGGTGTGATAAAAAAAACTAATCGAAGTCAATATCTTTTGTAAACCGCGTTTATGTATACAGGTGAGTGTTCGCAAAAGAAGTATGAGATGGCACTGATCAAACAGTAAATCTGCGCAGCTGCAGAGATGACCAACCCAAACAGTTTCTCTTCAATTGTCCTTGGACGCGATAGCGTGTATCGTTCTCGCTTTATCTCAAACCACGTGACTGGCTGTGAAGAACAGAAAAGAAAAGATTTACCTGCATGCTGCTTATTGCTAAAATCACAATCAAAAGTACAGACTGTGGACCAATGTAACATCATTGAACCAGCATTACAGACTTGAGTTATAAGTACCACCAATGAATTTGCATAGTCCAGTGACCACCAAGGAAACCACAT
>SMGT01001242.1:560767-573839 GCA_004794575.1 Lanistes nyassanus | reverse complement strand
TATCCCAACCTGTGTTTCGTTCATCTCTCCCTCTGTGTGTGTGTGTGTGTTTCGTTGTTTTCACTGAGTATGTGCCTCGTCCGCGCGCAGTGTGCATGAAATGTGTTCTCGCGCGTTACAAATGCACATTGTATTTATTTATTTTATTTTATTTTAACTCTGTCTGCTACACAGTTGGGTCATCTAGCCATCGATGGCCCGACAACGTTCTTGACTCTTTCCAAACTCGAGAAAGTTGACAAAAATACTTTGCGTGGAAGCCTACAAGATCTTCCCATGATGAGAACTAGCAGATACAGATATTCCACACTTAGTTAGATCGATTGCTATGCTTCAATGCGAGCTTAGCCCACAGCGAGGAAAAATATATCTCCAGATGACCGTTGAACAGTTTCTCCAAACCAGAGATAAGGAGTAGATATATCATTTTCTTCGACGGCCACAAAACCGGAAGTAACCAGTGCATTCGATCGGCCCGTGACCCAGTAACGCGACTTCGCGCAAGGCTTGTCGCTGGCTCGCACAGCGAGCGCGCTATCCTTCTACTCCTTATCTCTGTCCAAACTAACAACGCGTCCTACTTCCTCGCTCTCCCGGACTAGACTGACCAAAAGCGTTAAACCTATCACGAGATCTCCCTCCTTCCCCTTGACAACCAAGCTTTCTCCCTTCCCATTGGATGGAGAAAGCTGAGTCTTACGCGTTTTTTTTTTTTTTTTTTTTGTTGGTAATGAAAATGACGTCCTTACTCCTATTACTACGTACTTTCGCTGCGTCATAAGCGCTGTAAGCTTTCTCGAATGAAAAGTTACAAAGAAATGAGAAACTAGAGTAAAAGGAACAAAGTTCTTTAACAACAGCGCTGTGGAAACTTTCTACAACGTAACACAGAAATGCAGCAGAAGATGTCGAGTCGACCTTCGAGGATGGTGCGTTGTGCAACATGTCTACAGACAATCCCAGTTAGAGGGCTCACATAACATACGCAGAGGCAATCGGTACAATGGGGTCAACTAAGGAAGCACATACACACAGATATACGAAAACAGGGGTACAGTGGGGTCAGCTAATGAAGCACATACACACAGATATACGAAAACAGGGGTACAGTGGCGAGATTTGTTAGTTCAGAGAGAAAGTTCTTCCACCTCACGTTGATTTCGCAATATGCGGGGATTGGGTCATGTTATCTATGCGCTGAAGGATCCACCAAACTTGTAGCTGCAGTGAGGTGGTCTGTGAGTGGCGCTGTGTAGTGGTGCGAGGGATGTCCGACTGTAATGTTCACAAAGGATAACATTTATTCGTTAGCCACTGGTGAATCTGAACCCACAATCTCGACCTGCCAGTTGGATGATCTACTAAAGCTGCCCAGGCCCTCTAGTGGTGACAAATGTGAAAGAAGTGAAGGCAGAAGGACATCAGAAGAATATTTAGTCGACAAATAAAAGTGATATGGTGGGCTGAAACCATTTTGAAATCTGTTTTGCAGTTAGCTTAGACCAGGCCCTAACGCGCACGCACGCACGCATGCACGCAATACGCTGGTACGCACTCACGCACGCGGATGTGCACACGCACATGCATTTCAAAACAGTCGTGCTAGACTGTCGTTGCCTATTTTGGCGGAGATATTTTTGTAGCCCCAGTCATTTTCTCCGCTGTATATCAAGCCACAGACTGACTCCGAAAAGGTAAAAACGTGGTAACTCCAAGATCTCAAAGCGAGACCTTTGCCTGGTCAGTGCTTCCAGCCGTGGAATACATCATAAGCTATCAGCACGTGCCAGGCTCTAATGCCAGTCGAGGGGTTTCTCTAAAAGCGCATACGGAAGCGTGTTTTAATTTACACGGTTACCTGCCATGAAGAGAACTCCCTCATCTTCTGACATCCCTGTGTTTAAATAAGCAATGCACATTTTTAGACAGTTCTGAGCATGTTTCTTATGTTTCACTCCTTGAAACCCAAAGGTTTCTTTTTTTTTAAAAAAAATGGTTTTTTTTTCACTCTGGCATGTATTAGTTTTATGAAAGTGTTTAGAAAATCCTATGGTCCTATTCTTAGTGTGCAACGAGTAGACAACGGCCATACAAACATTTCTACATGGTGTCTACACTGTGCTTATCTAAATCCTATGTTCGTCGTACTGTCTACGCTGTGCTTATCTAAACCCTATGTTCGTCGTACTGTCTACGCTGTGCTTATCTAAATCCTATGTTCGTCGTACTGTCTACACTGTGCTTATCTAAATCCTATGTTCGTCGTACTGTCTACGCTGTGCTTATCTAAATCCTATGTTCGTTGTACTGTCTACGCTGTGCTTATCTAAATCCTATGTTCGTTGTACTGTCTCCTTTGGCGTCTGCTCTGCAACAGTCACGAACCTTTGCATTTCAAATTGACGCCATATTTATGTTTTGAGTGTCTAGTTCCGTCCGTAGAGCTCAGCAGCTATTATAACAACGCTAATATGCGCATCGCATATTCGCTTGTGGCGTTGCACCGTAGCTGCGAAAGTAGACCTCTCTCTCTCTCTTATATATATATATAACACAAACTCGACATACATGTATCATAAATTAATGGGCATAGCATACTTGTGTTCTGTTCACAGAAGTATTAAAGCATAATTAAATATAAATCTGCATGTATCCCGCGAATATTTCAGTCATATTCATATAAATATTAATAAACGTAGCTATTCATATTTGCCTTATATTCTTTCACATATAAGTTTGCATGTGTGTTACGTGTACAAAGGTAGAAGTGGTCATGTGCATGATATTCGTGTAAATATGACACATAAGAACATAATATGAGCAAAGCAGGTTCACGTAGTTGTTGCTCGTGAGGCGCTGCAGGGGATAGGCACCGCACAAGGTTGTCTAGGACGACGCCAGACGATGACGTATGCAGCCGGCTGTATTCCAGACGGATAACTGGCAAGCTCTAGCCACGAACGGTCACGGAACCACGTGATTTGACGGTCTGTTTTATGCGTGCGACTGAGAGTGCGGACTAGCTTGTGAAAAGCTGATGGTTCCAATCCAGGAGTGGCCAAGGATTATTTCCTAGAGTTAAACATATTGTGCAGCGTCTAACTGGCCATCTCCCGGACATTCAACTGCCTCTCCATACTCGCCATCTTACTGCAGCTATCAGTCTATTTCAGAGCATAGCATAGTATTAGGCCCCCATCGCCCCATAGTGTGATGATAGCACTTTGTTTGAGGCAGGTCCGTAGTCAACAAACACCCACCCACCCCATAATGCGAAATCACCGCGAGGTGGAAGAACTACTTAACTAACTGCTGAGTTTCACATGGAGGCGAATGTGGTCTGTGGTCCATGACAAGAGCTCTGACGTCACGTTCTTGCGGTGTGCTCACACCGTTCAACTTGTTCGCCAGTCAGCCCCGCTTCTAACGTGGGTAGCGTGGTCTGTTTGTATCCTGCCTGTAACCTTTCGTTGTTCTCTTCTGGTCTGCCTCTCCCTCCCCCAAACCAACCACCCCCACTCTGCAGTCTTGCACTTCGCCTGAGACGTTGGACCGTTTGCTGTGCCCCTCCTCCATACACACACCTCCACTACCACCCCGCCACCCCACCCCCACCCCGTTCTTTCTTGGATGCTTCGCCTGCATCGAACAAGAATCAGCCCCCCTCCACCCCCAGCCTTTTCTTCCTCCTCCTCCTTCAAGGCTTCAATCGTGCGCCAGAGTTCCTTCACAGCTCCTTACCCCACCGCACACCTCTCCTTTTTTTCTTGTCCGTCATTTAGTTGTTATCGTCTCCATCAAGTCCAGCTGCGGACGCCGTTCTCTCCCTTCATACTCAAGGACGTGTTTATTCTTAATACCATCTTAAGCATTCAGAACGTGACACAGGCCATCAGTACTTAAAATATGTCACCCCGGGCCCCGGGGGCAGAGAGGCCCAGCAACATTATCCAGCCACCAAGCTGCTGTTCTTTCGCATCTTAATTTGTTCAAAATGCAGATATGCCATTTATCATCTTTACCTTTGCCCACCGATGCAGTCAAAACTTCTTACCGTCTAGGGCTATATACAGAGGTCGAGTCAATGTCTTTAGTAAACCATTCTGTCTGAATTTGTTGGGACTGTGCGAAAAATAAACTTAAAAATATAGCAAAACATTTATAATCCACCCAGGACCCAGGATTCTTATCTCCAGTCCATTCGTAAAGGTGACCGTAAAGTACACAGGACGAACGGACCTTATGACCGCTGTTATGACCGGAAGGGCAGCTACGAACTCATGCAACCCAGCACAGGAATCCTGTGCGACAGCATACCCTGGCTTCCTAGAGACGGAAAAATAAACCTCGTTTTCTCTCGCCTTCCGTCAAAACTTAGGATATTTGAACTATGTGCCACTTTTGAGTTCTTTGAGGTAGAAAAGATTTGCTTTTGGTTCTTTTGCAAATGCATGCATTTATATGTTGTGTAGCCCTGTATTGATTCGAGATTGCCAAGGGGTAGTAACTCTCCAACCTGTCGGCGGAGAAGCACAGCAGGAGGTATAACCACAACCACAAGCGAGATCGTGCGGCAGAGCTTAAGTTTCAGTTTGAACCGGAAGGTCGGTCAGGTCGATAACATCCGAGCTGCTTCAGAAAATAAATCAGCATCGCTGTCTGTGGTACAGATCACTCGACAACGGCGTCGGCATCTATCTGCTGAGAGCGCTCGGCAAGCAGACAGACAGACAGGCAAGCAGACAGGCAGGCAGGCAGGCAGGCAGGCAGAATCGGATGAGGTGGATATTAACTGCATAATGTTGTAGACATGATAGGCTTTTAACTTGGGTCTGAAGCCCTAAAAACCTTTCCATCTCGTCCTCCTTCTCTTTCTCACTTTCTCTCTAACAAAAAAGAGCCTTTCGGGACAGAATGTCTGTTGTATGAAGATATTAGAAAATATTTTAACAGAACTTTTTAAGAAAATCCCTATCTCCGTCACAATAATCGAGTGTAAGACTGAGGCAGATGCTAGAAAGTTTGGAGTGTTATGTGTCCTTGGAAACCGTTCAGACTTCACACAGTATTGCAAGATATAATACGACATGTTTTGGTGTTCGGAGCTTAAAGGGAACTCGGTATCTTTATATATCCTTTTTAAACACCATAGCCCAAACACTTCTGAAAGGCTGAAGGTCGAAGAAATAAACAGTGAATTGTCATCTCTCTCTCTCTCTCTCTCCATAGCTTTTCTCCCCTGGCTCGCCGATGCAGTCGTGAAAAGCACGATCACAATCTTGCGTCCAGACAACGCGCAGAGCAAACGGGACGAGATTCCACGAGATTTCCACGAACCAAATTTCCCACAACGTGTAGTCCATTTGCTAGAGTGCCTGACTTGGCCGCTGTGCAGCGAAGCATCCGTGCACACCGACTGAGACAGAGGGGAGCTAATAGCTCTCAGCTGAGCAGAACAAAATTTCGAATATGACCATCCTGCCAACGCAATATTTGCATTTATAAACGCCTTGGGGGTGATGAGCCAAACGAACTCTGTTCTAAAGATAGAGGCTTTTTGTCGCAACACCAGAAGAAACTCGTCAAAACTGAGTGGTAGACCGTAGTCATATCTTCCCTGATATAATGCATCTGCTGGCTTTAAAGTGTTCCCCCACGCCACCACCTCCGTCCCTCTCTCACGCGTTCTCCCTTACACCCATTACCCTTTTCTCCATCTTGCTACTGTTTGCTTGTTCATGGAACTGAGCCAAAGCGCAGTCGTTTTTCCCCCGTGAGAAGCGCTCACAGGAAGACTAGACTGGTAAGGTATACAGCGCACTCATAGGCCTCTGTACGCCGCGACCTACTTTCAGTCTGCTGACATCACACGTTGTATCACGTGATAGTTTTATCAATTTCCGGTTCATTCTCAGTTTGCTGCATGGTGGAGTGTACATGGTAACCAGTGATTTACGGTGGCTTTTCGACGGATTCCTGACTCGTCACACCAGAGTCACGAACAACGAGAGTCGGTTTTACACGTACCCAAAGCACAGTGCTTGTGTGACATTCTAGGAATGAACCGGAAGCATGCAGGTGTGTTGCGCGTGCAGCGTATTCTATTTTTAGCACGGCTTAATCCATTATTGAAAAATACAGCGCGCTGTTCTGCGAACATTGTCGTCTTAAAGATGAACCAGTGAAATTAGGGACAAGTTCAGAGAATCCGGTTGGCCAGAGAGTAAATAGTGTTGGAAGTGACGTCATGACATGCGCATAGGGCTGCCTGATGGTGTGTACCCGTGGACGTAACGAGGAAACACTGGGCCAAACACGTTTCTTCTGCTTGTATCGTGTGAACGTCGAGAGAGTGCGTGTGTTTTCTCTTTGCTTGATTGTCTGTATTTCTGTCCCTAAATGAAAACTTCGGCGAGATGTATCCACCTTCTTGAAAATTGTGAGCATGTCTGTGCAAGCACAAGAGAACGCTGCTGTAACACAGCCCAGCCCCACGAATGGTGCCATCGTTTATGCTTAAGCCAGGCTGCTTACAGGAAGTTGAGGAGCAGCGAATGATGTCGTGAGGCACTAAACATTTGCGAGCACAGCCTATTCTCTCTTTCTGCTGTGTGACAACCCTTGCAGCACCTCCGCTTCTGGTTAGCCAGGACTTTCTCCAGGGTAAACGTGGGGCTAGCATTATTGCCGCTTTATACTGAGTTTTCTTGACTTTCCCTCTTCGTGCTGCATCACACAACCCTGGGTTGGACTGCATGGACCTTCGTATCTGCTCTTTTGTTCACGAACGCGGTCAAAGGCCCGTTTATCACGTGTATTTTTAGTGAACTTAGCTTCACTCGCAGTCTTGGCACAGTTTCTGTCTTCTGCACCGGTTTTTGAAAACGGGTGTGAGAAAGATCGAAGGTGGAAGGGGAGACTTTATCTCTCCTCTCACCTTCATCTCCGCTCTTCCTCTCTCGGCTGCTTGCTCGTCTCTACCAAGTTCAGATGGCGAAGGCATTAACGAGGGGGAAAGGAAAACGATCAGAGAGCTGGAGGGGGGTGTGGCTAAACAACTTCTGTTTGCAGACTTTGTTTCCAAACGTACGGAGCCGCACGCCAGCATGTATCCCACAACACCTTGGGTCTGAAGAAATGCAACGTCGGCTGGTATCCCAAAACACCCTGCGTTTGATGACGCTGTGGCCGGATGTGCAGATGTGGGAGGGATCGATTGTGCCTTGCAGGTAGCTGTTCTGCCACCTGGGCAGCCAGGTAGAAGGACAAGTATGAGCACGAAAACAGCAGAAGAGAAACGAGGTTGTTTGAGAAAACCTGGCAAAAGAGAAACACGGGGTTTTGGCCAAAAATCCCCAAGTGAAACCATGGTTTTAGAGAAAAATCCGCAAAAGAGAAACACAGGATTCTGAGAAAGCAAAGCAGAAGAAAAACGCAGAATTTTTATGACAAACCAACTAAAAAAAATAAACAAGTTTTTGACGTAACAAATTAAGGTAGAACTCAAACTTACTGGGTGGGGGAAGGAGACAAAACCCTTTATTTCGGATAGGAAATTCAGAATGCAGCTTTATAAAGAATTCAGAAAAATTTAAAACAAGGGAACTGGACCAAGCTAAGACATGACAAAGACAAAGACAATCTACATGTTTCGGGGCACTACCCCTTCATCAGGACGACACAAAAACGACGAAAAAACGACAACAACGAAAACAGAAGAAAAAGACTTAGCTTCAGTAGATGTGGCGCAAAGGCTGGACAGCAGGAAAATGACTAAGGGACAGCGGGTAAACAGGGTTAAAAAGAGGGGCAGCCAATCGCCAGGTGGGTAGGAAAGGGTAGGGAAGGGTAGGGGTGGAGAGGGGGCGGGGTGGAGAGAGAAGCGTGGGTAAGGGGGGTGTCAGTGTGGGAGAGAAGGAGGTGAGAGAAAAGAAATAAGAGAGAGAGGAGGGGTAAAGAGAAAGAGGAAGGTGGAGGGTCAGTGTTTGAGGTTAAGTCCAGTGGGTGCCATGGTACCGAAATGGGTAATGAAGTAGGATTCCATATTCTTACGGTCAATGGAATCGCCCTTCATTCTCCAGATACCACAGACCCTCATGTTGTCGGCTGTATGTGGGGGTGTGTTGAAGAATTCAGAAACTCAGCTTTGTAAACAAAAATAATTAAAAAAAACACAATTCAGCTTTATAAAGTGGAGTTGGGAAGAGAGAATCGGGGAAAAACAGCGACATGTTTTTGTAGACAGAAAGTGTAACATGTTCCATTTGCTTTTCTCAAGAAAAACGTTCGTAGGTAGGTCATGTGACACAATCTGACATCAATTTTTAAAAAAAAAACAGGACGGGCTCAGATGAAGACAGCTAAAAGTTGATGATATTAGTAACCCACTATGCCGTCTGATTAACTGGCATGTTTTAAAAGTCCAGATATCGTCATGCAATTAGAAAATGGGGAAGCCAGCGTGACTTCCATGAGGCAGGCAGATTGCACGCAGTGGGAATCTGGCAGCGAACGGGTTAATGTGTCTGGCTTACTGCCCAGCAACGAGATGCCCACGGAATGCTGGGAGTCAGTGTTCTCGTCTCCTGAGTTGCCTTTGCTGCGTATTAACCCTTCCTGCGGGCATCGCCCTTTTGCCCTTTCAGTCGCCGTACTGCTGCACCGGACTCACCTAGCCACATCCCCTCTGATGCTGGACGGGTGTGTGTAGGAGTGTGCGTGCGTGCGTGCATGTTTGTGTGTATGCGCATGCGTGTGTGTGTGTGGTCATGCGGGTAGCGTGGCAGTATTGTCGTTTATGCAAAGCAGACAGACGGCATTCAGCAGACGTGTGTGTGAGGGTGTGTGTGTGAGAGAGAGAGAGAGAGAGAGAGATGTGGACGAAGAGCTGTTAACTGTTTAAGTGCGTCTTCGGAGGTTGTTTACCTGTAGATATGGACAGACAGCAACACGCAGACCCCTAGGTCTGCCGACCTACAGGAAGCACTTAGAGCATCCGGCATTTTTTCGATCCGACGCTACCTCCGAGGCAGCTCTACCTCCGGTTCATGCTTACAGCCTCAGGTATCCATTTCTGGTCGCAGAGAAACGACGGGTGGGTTGAGAAAAACACGAACTTCACTTGAACGCGAGGGGAGCTGGAAGAAGAAGGTGAATTGAATAAGGTACGCTTCACTAAGTGCGAGATAAAGAGGCCTTTATATCCAAGGATTGATATAATACAAGCATTTTTATATTCTCTCTCCCCTTCTTCTATCTCTCAGACAAAGGTGCCCTCTCAGAAGACATACTCCTATCTGTCTTTGAGAAAGACACTTATCTTTTTAATTTTATCTTATCTGTCCATCTGCCCTTTCTTTTTGTCTGTTGCCTGTGTGCCCGTACGTCCGTACGTCCGTACGTCCGTATGTCCGTGTGTTCCGAAGAGCGAGCGAGACAGAGAGAATAGGGAGGGAAAGAGATTTGGAGGCAGAACAGAGGTTTGTATTTTAAATAAACGATAAGAGCTATATGCTGCCAGATACTTTCTGAAATAGTTCAAACCGTTACTAGAGTCCTTGTTTAGGTGGAATTTTGCCCAGACATTGGCTAAGTCTGGGACCCACTCGATGAGGTGCTGTACACAAAGACTTTTTTTTTTTTAATCCTATCCAGGTTTTCATTAACCCGTCCCACGAAGCTGCTTGCTATCTTTTCTTGGCACGTGGGAGAAGACTACTGGCCGCATATCTACCGACATATTGTCCGTGTTCTTTTGGCTTCAAGATTTGCATCCTGTCTAGTCATCTTATATTTTCCTAATTGCCGCCGTTTGCCCAAAAGGCACTTGCTGCTGTGGTTTCCAAAATTTTTGAATGTGTTATTCCTTACCAGCATTCACCGAGCAGGACATGTCGGCTTTGAGTGAAGAATTATCTTCAGTATCACAGATTGAAATACAAGTAGTTCACGACTTGAAAATCTTTGTTTTGAAGAGTACTGAGTTCCTGATATTTGAAACATTTCAGTGCTCTCTGTATGTTACACCGGAGACCGTTCTACAGTATTATAGATATATATTATATATCATTTGTCAGAAATTCTGGATTTGTCTTCACAAAAGTCACACAGGATTTGTCTTCTGCAAAAGCATTCTACAGGACGACGTTCCTTAGCGCTGTTTGTACACGTATTGCTACTGTTATCACTAATAACTGCTACTCCCCACAGAACATGTCAGTTATAACACTAGAAATGCGAAGACGATTTCCTTCTGTGTATACACGGTGACGTTTGTGCGAGCATTTTCCCTCTACTCTCGGGTTATGTAAGGAAGATTAAAGGCAGTTCTTAACTGGACGAACGTGGGCCCTGGTTCGCCGAACCTGGTTGTGTAATGCACACGGTCAGATTGGGAGAACTTCTGGTTAAGAAAGGCCCTGACGATCGGCACAGCCAAACTCTACCCGCCGTGACTACAAGGTCCCTTCCATCTTACTTTTCTCCTGCCCCAAGCGAGGTAACCCCGTCCAACGTAGCAAAATCTGTCTTGCACTGTCCGTATGTTGGCTGATGAGTCTGAGAGATCTCTGTGTATGACTGAAGAAAGAATTATTGAGCGGTGAATTCTCTTTGCATTTTTTTTAAACATTCATGTACAGTATGTGCGTTTTCTCTTAGCATAAGAACACCTTTTCGAGAAATGTGTTGTGGATTCGTGCTCTCACGCGCACAGGTAAAAATTTGTTTTGCTCTTGAGACGGATTCCATTCTATCCAACTCACTCCCTCTACCCACCCTGAAATTATTTCTTCAGCATTGTGTGACACCTTGCGACCGTCTTTTGTTTTTCATCACTGTTTGAGCCGATGGCGAGTGCAGGGAGGCAATTTCGGGCGCTCGGAGGACGCAACTCAGCCCAACAAAGGACAGCTGTTTGCCGATGATGATGAGAAAGGTACTTGCACGGTGGTTATCGATCAAACTTCGATCGCGGGACGGGGAGGGTAAGGACGGCTCGTGTCGGTGACGGAGACAGCCTTGGGCCCGCGTGTGGGTGATGGAATGGGTAAAGGTGGGCCCGGGTGTTGGACGGTGGTGGGTGACTGATAGAAATCTTACCGCGTCTGTTGGTCTGCTGGCCGTTGAACGCGATTAGCCTTTTAGTCCAGGGCGCCTTTGGGAAACTGGAGTCTGGAATCTACTGGCTTTACTTTGCGGATCCTTCCTCAGTCTTTTCTACCCTTTTCTCGTCGTGTTCCTCATCGTCCTCTGTATGTGTGTGTGTGGGGGGGGGGGGTTGTTGACTAAAAGAAAATAGTGCGTTTAAGATTTTTTTTTACTTCTTTTCGATCTGCACAGCGTAAAGCTTCTTTTGTTTTTCAGTTCTGTGCTACTGATCATGCACTTGGCCTTTAGCTTTGTAGATGTGCGAGGTTGTGATTACTGATGCATTCACTCCAGATTTCAGTGATGTCTGGTCGGCTTTGAAGCAACTGTCGTCTCCTATCTATTTACGACTTTGCGTGGCTGCAGTGGATTGATGTTGCCCGAGATTGTCTTATTGCGCGTGCATATTTCCGTGTTCCCGTGTGCATATCTCTCAAGTGCCATGTGTGTGTGTGTGTGTGTCAAGGTCGAGGTGGCACTTGGGTTATTTTTGTGAATGAACCATACTATCGCGAGACTTATCTTACCGTGTGGTGCAACTGGAGACAGTAAGGTGATATGCACTGCTGGGGTCTGTGTTGCGTCAGCTTGTAAAACTAACAGCATCCACGTATACTGTCTAACCTCTCCCGTCTCATTTCCTCTCCCCCTCCCCTCCTAGCGGCTTCTCTATTGCCTCATGTCATTCTTTGCTCTTTAAGAACGCTTTACATGATTTTATTATTAAGTATTGTTAAATACCACGCCCAAAATAGCCTTTCTTCTTTTCCCACGCTCTGTCTCACTTGCGTTTACACGTGCAGATTATTTTGAGAGACGTTCGTGATTTAATCAGCTCAAGCCGCGCAGACTTGCAACGACCCATGCACGGCGTCGAACCCAGCCAAGAAAAAAAAAAGGCGACGACGCAGACACCGCCATCGATCACGTGACGCCCTCATCATCACGTGATATCCCATCCGTCACTTGACTCCGTTCTGCCAGCCCCTTGGCTGCTGGCGCTGGTTATACGGACATCGGAGGCGAGTTTTATGGGCACGAGCAACGGGAGCCAAGTTGATGAAGCTGACGTCAGAGTTCCAAAGATCGACTTGTTACTTCATGACGTTTTGGTGCTCCCTTCAAAGCTCTCGTGTTTATGGTACACTGTCCTATTTGCGTAACCAAGTCGGTGTTGGATATGGGAGACTATTAAACCTTTGGCGTTAAGCACCTTGCGTCACTTGCGTTCCTCCCATAGAACTAGCCTTAGAGGACAGCTGCTTCAATGTCCTTGGTCGACAAGGCCGGAATGAGGAAAACTTATTTCGGCTCTTCCCTTCCCTCTCCCCTACCCGAGCACTCGAGAAATCGAGCACGTGCCACGGAAAACGTGGATGAAAATGCTCCACTCATGGGACACCTGTCATGTCTGCAAAACTCCGCGGTTTTGGCCGCGCCCGGTGCTTGTAGCTATAGTTGCCGCGCCGTTAGCCTAGTTCTGCCGGCCAGTTCAGATACCTTTTTATTGAGTGTGGGCTTTGAGGTTAATAGTTTGGAAAGTGGTTTTGGCAAAGCTGTCTTCCTCTCATTTCCACTGAACTCTGTTTCTATCCCATCACAACAGCACAACACCACCCCACACCTTGTATTTATGTACCCTTCTGGTATTCCTTCCTCCCCTCAATTACTTATTACTTACTATCTACACTATCTACATATATATATAGAGAGAGAGATCTATATGCATGTCTGTAATATCTGACATATCCATCACGAAGCAGCCCTGCATGTTCTGCCAGGAATTTCAGATAGCTTATTATTGTGTTTGGGTTTTAGGTTTATAATTTAGAAAGTGGTTTTGGCAAAGCTGTCTTTCTCCCATTTTCACTGAACTCTGCCCCCCCCCCCCCCCCCCCCCCCCCCCCCCCCCCCCCCCCCCCCC
>SMGT01001242.1:538318-555364 GCA_004794575.1 Lanistes nyassanus | reverse complement strand
CCCCCCCACCTTCCACCACTCCCCAAGCCCGGTAAGTCTCTTGTGGACCGCAACAGACGATTTCTGCTACTCAAAAGTTACATCCTGCAGTGTGGAATACAACTGCAGGATATCTCAGCGATGTATCTTCAGGAGTGTTACACCTTTATCACGGTTTGGGGTTTCCTGATGACAGTCCGTGCAAGCACCTCCTCGTGCTTGAGTTTGGCTGGATGTAGGGATGGCGCTATGTGTATGCACGCGTTTCTGTACCTTCCTCTCTGCCCCTGCTGCCACTCCTGTCTGTCCTTCTGCTTGTGAGTACTTTAGAGAATGGAGAACTGCGTCTTCCCAGCTCCCCATCTCTCTCACCCTCAATCTCTAGCTCTCTCCTTCTCTCTCTGTTCGTTCTTGCCTGCTCTTTGTGTTACCTTTGTTGGTTTTGGTGTTTCTTCTATCCATTATTTCAAAGTCCATTTGAATGGTTTTGTTTTTGAAAAAAAAAGACCTTTCGCGTCAAATCTCTCCTGAACCGACACCTTATGTTCAAGCTGAGCCGGAATTCGGTGTGGTTACATTGAGGCTAGACATACGTTTTCTGTTGAAAACATAACCTAGGCATTTTCATATAAATTTCACACGCCTTTTCTTTTGTTTTCCTTGATTTTTTTTCGTCCTTAATTCGCATTTCCTTCATTGCATGCAGCTTTTGACAGACTACAGATGGTGCGCGTTATTGCAAGAACAAAGCTCTCACAAGTAGGAGGAGAAGGAAGAGGAAATAGAAAAGGAAATGAAACGAGGCAAAATTTGCATTTTTTTAAAACTGAAGACAGAAGAAAATGTATTTATTTATTCTAATAATACACAACTAAAAACCATTGTGCAAATAAGCTAATGCAGAGAAGTGGACTGGCAGCACCATGTTGTTAACGAAATTTAGGTAGAGGATGGATATTATCCTTTTTTCTTTTTTATTTTTGGAGTGCCGGGGGTGTCTGCTTTTGTTTAATTGCTTAAGCTTCGTCATTCATCTCTTTAGATCCATCTGTCTGTCGCTATCTCTAACTCCCCATCTGTATACATGCTTGCTTTCATTCTTTCTTTTTTTTCTTGTTTTCCTCCAACCTCCTTTCCTCCGTTGATCCCTCATTCCTTCATATTTCCTCACTGCCCATTTTATGGATCATTTTACACTTCACAGCAGACCGTCTTTACATGTCTTGAATTTTTAGTCCATTAGATAAGACTGTAAAGTAAAATTAAGAAACTTTATAAACAAAATTAAGTGCACCCTTTGTCCCAGCCCAGAATCAATGTGCAGATGAAAACTTGCTGTAGAGTCAAAAAGCGAAAAGGCTGCATCTGTTTCCCGGTATTCCAATTTGCACCTGGCGTTTTCTGTAAAAGTCACGCATTAAGGAATGGCAGGAATGTTTCTTGAGAAACAAGAACGCGTAGACGCTGCCATGAGCTGACTGACTGACTGACTGACTGACGGACGCACGCACGCACGCACGCACGCACGGACAGACTAAGCTATGACTTGTATGTTTGGCTGACACAACGAGATATCGTGAACATTTCACGTGTAAGTACACTAACCCTTTCGTGCAAAGTAAACCCAGACGGAGCTGGAGGCGAACTGACAGCCTTTGGTACCTGGCCCGGTAGCCAGGCCGGCAGGTGGGCGTGGAAGCCATTACGTGTTGTCAGTGCACATGTAAAGGAAGATTTCGCCTATTGCAGACTATCAGCAAGAGCCACAGGGCCGAACGTCCCTGGGTGTGCTGCTACTGCCAGTGTGGATGTTGTGAAAGGTCTGCCTGCCGTCTGCTGGCGGCCCGAGGCCGTTACCTGCAGTGAAAAGTCACGATATGTACTGTGGTTGTCGGGGGAGAAAGGAAGTCTACAGCCATGCATTGCAGACGAGAATACGTCCTTGAATAAGGCCGTGTTATCACTTTACGGTTTCTGGAAGAGGGAGGGGTAGCGTCTTCTTAATGTACCCATACTTGAGGTGAACAAGTTCCAAGTGAGAAACTTCTCGTCAGAATGGCGCAGTGGTAGAGCACTAATCGTTGGTCGTGAGTTCGGGTCTCGTCGTTTCCGACAGGAATTAATTCCTCTATGTGTTGCTTTTTACCCCGGGGGTAGAGAGTAAGATGGGTTCGTTTTGCAGTAGTATAGGCTGAAGTTCCCAGACATCCAGACCTCTCACCTTTGATGGTATGCATATGCATACACCGGGTCATCTTTAGCGCGCGAGTATAGTCCCCTCTGGGCGTGACCTCCCACCCTCCCTTCCGTCAGTCCAACCAGCTATGGGGTGGGGTACTCTATTTACGGGGTATGGGGGAGATAATTCTGCAAGGGGGGGGAGTATTTGTTGCTTAACGTCCTTCTGCAAGGGAAAAGCGATGGACAATAACTGGTCCTGGAGTACAGTGAGTTTTGTTTTTAAACTTTATTCCCAAACTACTAGAAGGTAACGAAAATACCAATACATTCATACCTATACCTTTACATTTATACATATACTACAGTACGAAAAGGTGGGGCCTGACGTTTTTCTGCTGTCAGCGGAGGGGAGCAAGTGAAATGCACGAGTGCAGATGCTGTGCTGACGTCTTCCAACCAGCGGGAGTCGGGGTCAGATAACCCTGAGCTATGGGAAGGTGTGCACGAGGTGCTGGGAACAGCTGGGTCACTTAGTACCTGTTGATGAGCGGCCGACGTCATGCATCGTTTCTGCTGTTCTGTCGTCCACCGTCCGTTTGCTTAGCTTCCGTGGGGTTTTTCCCCCTGGCAGTTGGCATATTTATTCATTTCCAGGATAGAGAGCAGGAAGATTTAACATTGGACGAGTTCAAGAGAAAGACAGGGGGCGAAAGTAGAGGACAATGAAGGTCCGACGACGATGATGACGAGGAGGAGGAGGAGGACGACGACGACGACGACGACGACGATGATGATGATGATGATGATGTCAAAAATCTGGCCATTAAGCCCCCCCCCCCCAATACCATGCATGTGCTTGATTGGTCACATGAGCACTCACATATCTCTTGCATACAACCTCCCTCTCTCTCTCTCTCACACACACACACACATGGACATACCTACACACTTAAGCAGCACAGACACACGCATACAGAGCAGACCAGAGCAAAGAGTGGGTTCGTGGTGGTGGGGGGGGGGGGTGCAGCGAGCGAACTGACCGAAAGGAGGAAAAATTATCAACGAGAAACATCTCTTTCCACCCCCTACCCATGCCACCTTCCATCCAGCTTACACACCTGGCAGTGAGCAGTGCGCTAAACATTTAGCTCAGCGAGTGTGGCGGATCTTACGGCGGACAGATAGAGAGTTACTATTAAAACGTCGACGGCAGCTGAAAATAACCTCCCTTTGATACTATTCTGGGCAAAGGGGAAGAATGTCCCGAGTTTTCTAAGTTCAAATTGATAAAAAAAGACCGTGCGCTGGCACAACTGTTTTGTTTTCGTATAAACGTTTGGTGCTCTGGCAGCAGCCTTGTGTTCATGGCATCTTCTCGTTGCTACGTTACCAAACCCTGGCCTTGAATGTCTCGCTTCAGACAGCTGCAGCTACCTCACAAACATCGCCTCGTAGCACCTAGAGCTTTCGGCGCTAAACAAGGATTCAAGCCTTTAGCGCAGAAGCTGTTTTCTGCTCCACGATACTTGTCTTCCTCTCTGTTTGCCCCCAGCTTACCTTGCACGGTGGCAAACGTTTGACATCCCGCATGGCCGTACCATGACAATGTATTCTGCTTCTGACCGGAGACAGTACAAGTTCTGAGGGTCAGCAAGCAGTTTTCTGTTATGGTGGAAAGGGACTCAGATGAAATCCATTCCGGGGTTCTCCCTGGATAGGCTTTTTGCCTAAACCTATGTTTACATGCCTTTGGCACTTTTTAAAATGGGTCTGAATTCTTGTTCAGCCTCCTTTTATGATTATTTCTTTCCTAGTTCGTTGCTCAGATTTCTCTGGCACTCTCCGACGCAGTCTTTACGTCCGAAAGCTACGAGTCATCAGGTCAAAGGTTAAGGCTGAAAGCTATACTAGTCCCCACGTGACCGTTGGCGGTGTATGTTGCCAGTCGCTAAAGGCGTCATGCCAGAGCAGTAATCATGCGACGCTCTGGCACCTGCTCAGGTATGAAAAGGCTTCCTCCCGTTAAGAAAACTCCCGAAAAATGCGACCTTCTCTTACAAGATGGCTTGCCTGCGCGCTACCTACGGAATAGTGTGTCCTGACCCCGCGGGGCATCCTTTTGTGCAGGGGAACTAGGGAAGGTTGATCCAGGTGTGCTCGTTTGGTTCTTTTGAACTCAGCAGGTGCTTTGCCTGGCGCGAGGTGGACAAACAAAGGAAAGGGGTAGATGTGAGTAGGTCTGTTTCATCTGTTTTCTTAGTCTAACCAGCTACACACACTCGCATATGCACGCACGCACGCACACAGACGCGCACACACGCACACACACACACAGGCTCCTAAATGTCACATATTAATATTGTCTGTGCAGGTATAGAAGGTTGCTGTAGCTGCATCGTGGAAGTAGGCGAGGCATGAGTTCAGCTTTCGGCTTTTTTGGGTACACGTAAAATTTTCTGTATGAGGAATCTGTTCACAGGGCCGGCTGTTTTCTATGATAGTTGCTAACTCGATATAAACAAACAAGCAAACAAACAAGCAAACAAAGCCGGAGTTGTATTAAAAAGGAAATCTTTTTTGCTGATGGCTGGATTTGTTAACCAGAGCTTTCGTTCAGCTCGGTTGAACCATGTGAGACCAACATACAGCGCGGATGGCATGTTGGGAACAACAGATCTCGTGGCTTCCCAAACTGAACAAGACGGTGTGGAGGCGCTGTTCCGCACGTGGTTGTGAAGTTCACCACCTGTTCGTGCCTGAGGTCGTGGAAGAGCGCGCGCTTATCCTTGTGTTTCCGTTTCGTTGTTTTGACGTATGCCGAATACATTTCGTATTTTCTATGTCAGTTGTTCTTCCCTCCCCACCGCTCTCTCTATATATATATATATCTGTAAGCACACGCGCGTGCTGTTCATGTATATGCAACCGGGCATTAACAAAAGACTGTGACTCAGACACCTTTCCACAGGGCAGTTTCCTGAGAATGTTTTCCGCCGTCAGAAAGTTGTCCTACTTTTTCTGATTTAGTGGCTGCTCTCATTTGTAATTTCTGGAACTCCTGAGGATTCGGATGCAAGAGATGCAATGGGGCAGGATACGGCCACGACAGGCTGGTGGGGTGGGGGATGAGGGATTAGGAAGTCGGAGATCTGGAACGTGAAACAGGACCCTGCTGTTGGCGGCCGATACTTTCAGACTGTCGCCCGACATTGTCTGTACCTGTGCGTCGGGCGAGCCCTGGAGAAGCTTCATTCGTCTCCGTTTGTTACCCACCTCATCCCGATCCCTGTCCTGCGCTGTCCTGCGTACACCACTTGTAAGGAAATATTTATTTTATTGTTTTCTTAATTTTTCTTGTCTTTTTTGTCTGCCGATCGTCCCTTTTGACGCGAAGAGAAACACCTATTTACAGTCGTCAATGGAACCAGCGGAAACTGCTCCAAAGGGAACTGTCACCTACGATACCCAGTTTCCCAAGTAGGCTACACATTTGTCTTTGGATCCACAAAAAGCTGGTATCACCTGTTCCGAATGCGTACACATCTTTTTATTTTTCTAAGTCTGCCAGCACAGGGGATGTCTTTTGTCTGGCGACCGAGTCTGGTCCTGCTCCACACAGAACCGTTGAAGTACACGTTCTGCGCGAGAACGGAAGGCTTCAGATTATTGCAGGCTGACTCCGACAGCTGTGGTGTCTTGTTTCCACCATCCCCATGAACATGACACTTTGTTAAACAGCTTATGTTGACGAGCGCATTAGTGTTTTGACCCCTGGTACTCTTCCCATCCCACGCGGACAACGCGGCATGGCTGTTGTGGCAACACGTAAAAGCAGGTATCCCTTGGAACCAATCAAACACAGTCCCGCTTCCTCCAGTTTGTTATCACGTAGAGTTCAAGGAGACGAGGTACCCTGCTGGCGATTGATGAACAAAGCCCACGCACGCAAGGCCTCGCAGTCTGAAGCCTTCCTTCCTTTCTTTCTTCCTTCCTTCCTTTCTTCCTTCCTTCCTTCCTTCGGGAGTGTGACCAGAGAAACAAAATGTCGCCAGCATCCCTACAAGCATTCCTCTGTTGAACCGGTGAAGACGACTCGGAGGAGTATGGTCCAATCCGATGTAGGACAACAAACTGACTTTGTTACCAGTCTTTATTTACTGCTCAAAAGAATTGAAAGACAAGCTGCACTTTGGGAAACAGATTACGGACATGTAATTTGCAAGAACACAATATCCGGCCCCGTACAATTGGATGCCCTTTGTTTCGTTGGCAACAGTGAACGTCAATGTGCGTGGAAATTAATACTAGCGCGTTCCCGCACAGCACAGAAGGTCGCCTGCACGCAAGCCACCCACCGTCCGCTGACCTTAACTGGGTGTTCCTTGTGCTTCAGCAGGAGGGGCAGGCGATCTGCAAGGGAGTCTGAGATCCTCGCTCAGTCCATCCGACAACTGTGCGTTGTATGCGTGCAGGCCAGTGGAGGGCGCACAGGTTTTTGACATGGATTATTCTGTTCGCACCTGGTCTGACTTTTGTATATATGGGTTGTGTCCGTCATGGCAGGGAATCTTGCTGTTGCAATGAAAAAAGGCCATCAAATCTGTTGATGGCCGTTACATTAATGAATGAGGTACACTTCATCTTCATTATGCTCTGGCATCAAGCAGCGCGTGCAGTTTACATTGGTCTTTCAATTCTTTTGAGCAGTATAAAATTCCGAGGGTGCCACGGTGACAGCAAACGAAAGCAAGCTTTGACCTGACAGAACTGTTGATTAATCATGGCGCCGAATGGAATCCTCCCAGCAAGGCTTTGTTATCTGCTGCTGTGACATGTCCCGTTCACATTACAGAGAGCAGAAAAAGGCGTAACAGTGTTCTTCTGGTGATTTTGACTTAACAAAAGAACATCGGGGTGGAGGAGGGGGGAGATAACGGGAAATCTTAAAAAGACTTCATATTCCTGAATCAGTAGACGTCATGGCTGTGGACATTCTGTAATCACCCTTTGCAATTAAGACACATATACGGTGCTGGATTGGAACGCATGGCCAATCATATCGCCTGTCCATATGGTAAGATACACATAAAATACACAGAGCGAACGGACCTTACGACTGTTCTTATGGCCGGAAAAGAGGGTACTATATAACGCTCATGCAAGCCACCCCTGGGCACCAGCTACAACAGTGCGTTTCAGAAAGGCTATAGCGACAACAGAAGCAGTAGCACCAACAGTAGCACCTGTATCAGAAGTTGAGGCTACCACAACAGTCACAATCCTTTGTCAGTAGCAGAACTAGCAACAATTGGAATAATGTCATAAACGTTTTCCTAATTTTAGAAGACCAGCGTTGCTAGAGGTGTGGGACTATTTCAAAACACTCTTAATGTTCAGTTATTATCTCGAGCAGGGAAAGACAAGCAGCTTGACAGAAAGCACTCACAAGAGTGGCGCGCGTTGCCTGCCTGAGCACAGCTCGGTTATTTGGCAAGTTAGAGACCTGCCCAACTTACGACGCTGTTGTTTACGTACGTGTGCACAAGTAATTCCACAAAAACACGGTCAAAGGTACCACCGCAAATGTACGCACTTGAACACATATGACGATGCAAACACAGTTGCTCATCTTACAAGTCTGACTTTATCCACTTAAACTTTCAGGCGCGCGCAGACACACTCACTCACATCCACACACGCACACGGAGAGGCAGAGAGATGTCCTTCCCATTACAATTGTATTTTTATGGCTGTAGTTAATTACAGCTACTCACCACCCCACCCCCAACTGCCGGCATCACCACCACCATGTACTCACTGATTTCGTGTTTCTTGTATTCTTTTTCGTCTTAAAACCTTCTGGGCTATTTTCTGCGTTACTGACTACGAAAGTGGATGCCGCGCACGTGAGAACGTAGGAAAGTACCTGTATAACAACTTTGTGAAACACGCGGCGTTTCATGACGCTCCCCCCTCCCTCACACACACACACCGCCCCGCCTCCCAAACATCACCTCCCCTGTGATTTTTGAAACTATCCTTAGCTGCGCAAAAGCCTCGTTTTGAAGAGGCAGCTGGACGAAGGCAAACCTGAAGATTGATAACTTGCGGTGGGCAAAGTGTGCTTACCCCGTTACTCCTTGCCAGCTTTTTAAATGCGCAGCAGGTAAAAATGAACGCTGACAGCCACCGTACTCTATCATCCGTTGTACCTCTGTCTGTGTCTGTGTTTGCGTGAGAATGAGAGAGACCTGATTTTTCTTCTCCTCTTGAAATTGTGGTTGACGAACAGCATGCGCGTATCTTCCAGTGTAACATACGTAGAAAGACTGCACAGTTAATTACTGGAGCTTTGTGCATTTTCTGCAGATTTGCCCCTGCACTGATCAAGTCTTCAGCCTTCAGTCGTTTTTGATTTCCGTGGAGGGGGCTGAGGTGCTGATGGTCAGATTTTGAATTCTGACAGTCGTCGCCTGCGGGGCGTTTTGAAAAGCTGACACTTATCGCAGGCCAGCAGTAAGCATTTTAGCAATCCTCGTCACCACCTCTCTCTCTCTCTCGCTGCCTCTCTTTTCTTTTTATCCATCCATTCATATTGGTCTGTGCACCTGCATGCGTTTGTGTGTGCGCGCGCATGTGTGCGTGCTTGCCGCCTTTGTGGCTGCCTACCTCTGTGCAAGCACGCGCATGTGAGTGAGGTGAGTGAATGAGAGGTGAGTGAGTGAGTGAGGTGAGTGAGTGAGTGAGTGAGTGAGTGAGTGAGTGAGTGAGTGAGTGAGTGAGTGAGTGAGGTGAGTGAGTGAATGAGTGAGGTGAATGAGTGAGTGGTGTTCCTCTCTCCCAGTTCATCCGTTTTTTAAAAACAAAAACAAAAGAGAGCTGACTGATGTATATAAAAGCAGCTTTGTAGAAAAGAAAGATAGAGCTGAATACAAAAGATAAACAGTTGGGATGAATAACGCAGTGCACATGTACAATACTTCTGCAGAATGGATCTGAAATATCTGTAATGTAACTCTTCTTCGTACGTTTTTCTTGTGATGTTAGTCCAGCCTGGGAGACAAATGACATGTTTTCCAGATCAACTTTGGATGTAAGGTTATTGCCGTCAGCCACAATTTATCCCTCGGTTTTGGTTTTTGTTTTGTTTTTTTTTCCCAGTAGGAGACATGATTATAGGACACGCTAGGGAGTTTGGTCTCCAAGGCCACAGAAACAAGTTGAGGTACCAAAGAGGAATGTTTGGTGGGAGAGGGGTAGGAAGTTTTGTACATTTTGACTTTCGTACATTAGTTTTTCTTGTGAGTGCGAACTGGAAGCGGATAAGGGGGAAAGGAATTATTAGGGTAAGGCGGCAGAAGAATGAACTTTCGACTTGAACGTACCTAGTACAGTGTGTCTTTGTTCGACGTATATTTATGAGAGGGGATAATTACAGCTGTGTCGTGTATCTCCCTGGTGTCTCGAGGTTATTTACGGGTTTTGCCCTCTCAGCGTAGTTTTGTCATTAGCCTCTACGATATAAAAAATGTGGCAAACTGTACTGATCTGTTCGCGCGCATGTGTGTGTGCGCGTGCGTGTGTGCCAACACACCTTTCTACATACCAGCGACGTCGAAGCTGTTTCTAGTCTCTAAGGCTGCTGCCAGTACCATCAGACCCCATGTGTACATACTTAGCGTCTGCTGATTACCTACGTACATAACGAAAAAAATGTTATTTACCAACCCCTGCTGATGCACTTGGCTGCAAATTAATGCGTTACAGAGGAACTGCTCGAACAGAAGGAGTTGTGTTTACGGAGTCCGCTATCTCGCGAACCGCATCCCTGGTGTTATTGTCAGGAATTTGCCGCGTGGCGCAGAAGATAAAACTTGGCACATCCCTCTCGTTCTTCCCCTCCCGTCTTCGTCCCTCCTCAAGTCCTTGGCTTGTTCGCTTGTCGTGTGCATGTTAAGCGGAGTGACTGACTGACCAACCAACCAGTCGTATACCGTCACCAGCCATACTTACCTGCATCCTCAGTGAATATATACGTACATGCACATATTCCCACCTAAGTATACATACACCGTGCACCCATGCATACCAGCACACTTACATATACACGCAAGCACACACGTTTATATATGGGTATACATAGAGGCATATCAATACGTACACGCAGACACCCAAGTCAAACCTACGAATGTATGCATACATATCAACATACATACGTAGCACATAAATGCACTCTTTCGTACATAAATATACACCGCCTTACATATACAAACACCGCGAGCTTTGCCACCTCACTGCATTCGGCGCAGATGTAGAGGGAATGAAAACAGCGGAACTGGTGTGCACAGAAGAGCAGGCCCTATATGCAAAAAAACCCGAAAATCTTATTCCAGAATAGCCGACATGACAAGCATAAGTTCCTTGAATTTTTCATGCACGAAAACTGAATGGATTATATTTCCATTGTTATTATGTAATAAGTTATTCGGTCGTCTCAGGAGCGAACAGCTTATTCCAATTTCGCCGAAACAGCGTTTTCAGTGACAGAAGAAGCTCCTATTCAGGAATAAATTTAGTACCGTTACGTGCATACGAGGCCAGGTTCTGTGAACTAGAATTTCATACAGTTAAGAAACGCCTTGCAACCAACGGCACTGTCAGAAGGGGCGGAGCGACAAAAAGCAAGTATTTTTTCGTGCACCGAATTGTAGTGTGTGTTTTATTCATGTTCACGTGTTCCTAGAGTTGTACAGTGTCAACCCAAGGCTTGGCCCGAGCTCACTCTTCTAAGTTACTGAAGTTGTTTCTGGAGTCCCACAGCTTCATTGTTGTTCGGAAACTGCACATTTGTGATTACTAAGATGCAGACAACTAAGTGCTTTAACAGTGGACACAATAGAATGATTCTTAGGAAAGATATAAATGAATATGCAGTCGAATTCGTGCATGCGCGCAGTCGCACTAAAGTTTGTAAATTAAGACCAACATTTGTCCGGTTAACAAACCCCTTTACTGTCTTTCTGCTCCCCACCGTGTGTGTGTCTGGGTCTGTTCTCTCTCTTTCTGCATTGTCTTTCCTTCTCTTTCTCTCACGCACATGCAAGACCACAAGCACGCACGCACGCACGCACGCACACGTACGTACGTATGCACGCAGAAAGGAAACTGAACGTAAACCTCTTCAACTCGATGAATGGGCGTTTGGTGGAAGAGAAGAATGTGGGTTACTGTACACTCTTGTTCGCGCTTGTTCTCATGCACGTGGAAACATCCACGTTTGCATGTGCCTGCAGACATGATCAAGCCCTGTGGTTTATTTTGTAAAGCAGGGATGAAATACACTTGGCTGCCTACAGTATGGGTCTTCTCTTCATTTGCTCTTTGTTGTTTTTTTTCAAGAATGGTTTGGTTCGTGAGAAACGGGAAAATTACCAAGTTCTGGGTTCTTTCGTTTCCTTTTTCTCTACCACCTGCTATTCTTCGCTCGCTGAAGGTCATGTTTTCATGTCGTTTCTGGCCTCAGTCACTGTCTGCTAGCAAAGGAAAATCGCTTAATTTTTACTTGTTCCACACAACCACCTTGCTTTCACGCATGCACGCGCATAGGCACGTATATACACATACGCACGTACATTAAAGCACGCACGCACACAGCTGCCTTACCAGAAGTTTGTTAAAGTAAGGGAACGTGGGATGAATTATTCCGCACCACTTGGCTTGGAGCTATACGTAACATACTGTCCGCTGTACTGGATATGTGGTCACTGCCATTTGTTCCCCCTCTCCCCCAACACACGTGCGCGCGCGCGCGCACACACACACACACACACACGCACGCACCACCACCAAACTTGTTGCGTTATTCTGGGTTCATTTATCTTTTAAAAAAAGAAAAGAATAAGAAGGGGAA
Organism: Lanistes nyassanus; assembly: GCA_004794575.1. Lineage (NCBI taxonomy): Eukaryota > Metazoa > Mollusca > Gastropoda > Architaenioglossa > Ampullariidae > Lanistes > Lanistes nyassanus. The sequence continues at coordinate 543,294 of SMGT01001242.1, read as the reverse complement.
CTAGGATGAGGAAGAGGGTCATTGATGTCATATGAATGCTGTAAAAAAAAAAAAGTCCTGATGGAGTCTAAGATCCCGGCCATCTAAGCGGGATTTTACACACCTGACTGATGATAAACACGGACACGTGACTAGGAGAGTGTCACTCGCGTGAAAACCTTGTCTAAAAGATAGCGCGAGCAGTCAGATCGGAGTGGAATGAAGTAAAACAAACCAAAAAAAAATTCTGCAAGATACTAGCAGCGCTCCGTGCAAGATACTGACGCAACAAAAATGTATATAGAGCTTATTGCGGAAACAAATTGAAGCTTTTTAAACGCTTATCTTTGGGAGACTGGGAACCCCCGATATACTTTCAATGCTAAGTGATTTAGCTTCGAACCAAGAGACAGTCTGAAGAAAGAGGCTGATTCCATATAGATACACTCTGCCAACATATAGATTTTAAAATGATCCCCTCCCTGTACTTTCTGTTCGATCTTCACTCACCCACCCCACCTTTCTTTTAAAACAATAATGATAATCCTTTAAGCCATAATGTCTGTCCGCATTTCTTTTTGCCCTCCAACTTTTTAAGGGGCGATTTTTCACTCCCTTTTTTGGGGGGGGGGGTCTCCGGGACTGATATATATTTTTTTTTCAATGCGTAGGTCACGTGACCGGTGTATGCTGGGAGGTGCATGGGCCGATGACGTCATTTACTTTTTCAGCACCAGCTGCCCTTCTTGCTGGGCGGGTGGGCTATAGAGGACTGAGGCAGGAGGCTTGGTAAAAGCATTGTGCTGTGTGTGGAGGCTGGAAAAGTTCTTACAACGGCGTGAACACTCCGCATCTTCAGCTGTGCGCAGCCGGTTGCTATTGAAAGTGCCTTTGTCACGTCGGGTTTTCTGCTCTTGCTGGGGGCCTCCCGCGTGCTGTTGTCTTACTACCCGCCACCAACTTGCTGAGTACGCAAAATTGTGTGTTTCCTGGAAGTTTTCCCCCCGTGTTATCAAAATAATTGTTTGGTTGTTCGTTTGTTTTGTGTCAGGCTTAACTCTCTATTATATTTCATAGGTGGTTTATTTGTTTGGGGAGATATTTTTGGGATCCGAAGTGCGATCATGTTGATTCAACGATCATTAGTGGTAGTGGTATGTGGTGTAGCATCCAGTATTTTTGGCAATTGTACATTCATACTATCGTTTGCTAATTCTTTACATCTGCTGCATGTCCATTTGGAAGCTTCAGACATGCAGCAATTAGCATTCGTCGAAAAATATTAACGTATATTAGATCTGTAGATATATGAGGGTACGTGTTAGGAAAATCTTTCGCGTAGTGATTGGCTTTGCAACTTCCGGTGTCTCATGTAAACAGAAGTGCGGCAGCCGATTAGAGCAGACGTAGGGAATGTTATTGAAAACATTTTGAAGTAGAGCCGTTTAGATTCTCAGTATAAATGAATTGCCATGCATTCGTGTCATGAAGCTGAATAACGGACTGGCAGTTGGCTGTTTTTGTGAGATCTATTTTGCAACACTAGAGTGCCTATATAGAGAAGAGTTCGTGAAATTATAGTCGAATATTTTTTTCCAAGTTCTGTTTCCTTAGCCGTAGGAAATGTTAAAATATTTCTTGGTCATAAAGTGAAAGGTTTTACAGCGAGAATTTGGCCAGAAGTTAACTTGAAACTGCTTTTATGTCATTGTTAATGCATATTAACGATTTCTGTCTAGAGTAAATGCGAGAAGTTTTCGCGTGTGAGCAGAGCTCTGCTGCTCAACCAAGCTTAAGGCGCCTGAACATGTACATTTTTTGTGATTGGCTTGGATATTGAACACGCCGTCTTTCGGCGTGAAAAACTAGATGAATACTATGCTCAGAACCAACCTGCACAGGTCTCCCGCTAGCGAGTTGACCAAAAGCACTTTATTGGCATTGTTTCACACAATGCAGGTGGAAACATTAAAATTACACGCGAGTGAATTGCAAGCAAGGATGTATACGAGATGTGGAGATCGGGTTTTTTTTTATTGCTTGTTTGTTTCTGAAACCGCCAACCACATTCTATCAACAAGACTGGTGCCACAAAAGAAAAATATCTTATACTCGGCTTTTTGATTATTTTTTTTTTTTGACACTCCAAAACTATTTCTTAGCTTTGCCCACAGTTGAAAACCATTCATGAGTAGTTCTCAAGTGTTTTCTGTAACAACAACAAAAAAAATTCTGGTGGGTTTAGATACAAATCCGTATCGTCAAGCCTCCAGCGATTTCCGACAGTGTGCGCAGGAGAATCTCGGACTTCGACGCCTTGAACGAAGAACAAAAGTAAAACATTATACGGACATGCCTTGTCAGCTGACGGCCAACTACATTTTCCCGTCCTATTTACGCGCAGTAGCCGGTGGTACAAATCATAAGAATTGAACTAATAACGTTTGTTTATCCGCAGGACGGAAACTAGATGGGCTGGTCACAGGAGTATATATATACATTTTTTGACAGTTTGCACACCTTGCAAGGTACGAGGTTTTCCTCCACCTTTGCTTCACCCACCCACCCAGCCTGTCTCCGTCTTTTTTTTTTTTAAATTTGGGAGTCGCACCCGTGCAGATATGATCAGGCTACTGGTCGATGATACGACAAGTAGAAATTGGATGACTGGGCATATACTGTCTAATGGTAGAGCAGACATGATCAGATGGGAGACGTGGTGTGGGATCGGGTTTTAGAGGCCGTGGTTGGATAAGATCAGATGGAAGACAGACATATAGGATCGAGTGGTAGAGGCCGTGGTTGGATGAGATCAGATGAAAGACAGACATATAGGATCGAGTGGTAGAGGCCGTGGTTGGATGAGATCAGATGAAAGACAGACATATAGGATCGAGTGGTAGAGGCCGTGGCTGGATAAGATCAGATGGAAGACAGACATATAGGATCGAGTGGTAGAGGCCGTGGTTGGATGAGATCAGATGAAAGACATATAGGATCGAGTGGTAGAGGCCGTGGTTGGATAAGATCAGATGAAAGACATATAGGATCGAGTGGTAGAGGCCGTGGTTGGATGAGATCAGATGAAAGACATATAGGATCGAGTGGTAGAGGCCGTGGTTGGATAAGATCAGTGGAAGACAGACATATAGGATCGAGTGGTAGAGGCCGTGGTTGGATGAGATCAGATGGAAGACAGACATAGGATCGAGTGGTAGAGGCCGTGGTTGGATAAGATCAGTGGAAGACAGACATAGGATCGAGTGGTAGAGGCCGTGGTTGGATGAGATCAGATGGAGGACAGACATAGGATCGAGTGGTAGAGGCCGTGGTTGGATGAGATCAGATGGAAGAGACATATAGGATCGAGTGGTAGAGGCCGTGGTTGGATGAGATCAGATGGAAGAGACATATAGGATCGAGTGGTAAACGTTGTGCTGATCGAGAGGCAGGCAGGCTGGAGGACAGGACTGAACAGAGAAAGTAGGACGGACAACGTCTGGGGGTGAGGTAATGCTGCGGTGCTCGGATGGTACCGTGTCCTGTTCCCTTTCGCTTCCAGCACGTGCAGAAGCGGGGCGGGGTGAAGGAGAATGCGTGCGCACGGCCGTCTGCAGGGGGGCGACCACCGTGCCACTGCACGTGACGGGAATAGCCAAGTCCGAGTAAACGGGTTATTTTTCTGACTAGTACCTGCTTTGTTGTGAACTGCGCGGCATAATGTACTAAACGGAACCCCACCCTTCTTTTCCTTTCTTACCCTCTTCCATGTCTCCCTTTCTCTGCCTCACTGTTTCGTGCTTTGTAGTTTTGCGCTGCATCCACTAATCAGATTTTTTAAACTCGTGTACTTGTGGCTACAAGCTGATTGTTACTGCATGGCGTTGGGAGCTTCCACGCTGAGACACGGATGTGTTTCAGTTTTGTTTTTTAATCATCGTCGTTGAAACTTGCATGGTTGGAAGAAGCACTTGCAAACCGATTAATACGTTTTGATTGAAGTTAGAGTGCCTAACACACAGCACTAGCACGCGTGCAGTCGTGTGCGCACATCTGTCAGTAAGCTTGTTTACGGACTTCCATCTGCTGCATAAATAATAATAATAAAGTTCCAGTCAAAAGCTTATCTTTGATCGTTCAGTTCGCTCAGCATAAACAGGAAAAAAAAAAGATTTCAGTGCACTTCCTTGCTGCAGTTATTTTTGGACGCCGATCGCGGAAAGGGGTTTTTCTTTTCTTTTCTTTATTCCATAAAACAAGCCTACGTATTCGGGCACTGGGCGTGATGGATCTGTTAGAGTTCAATCAGACTGAAAAATAAATAAGGGCGTCAGCTTATAAGCCTGCACGTGTGACGTAAGTTTTGTCGGTGAGGTTGTGAAATTGTTCTGCAATCTGGCTATAAACCATCTAGCCCTCGAATTAATTAAAAGCTGCCTGTCCTATCTGTTCGCCCGTTCGACTGCCGCGCAATAAGTCCTTTGCACCCACTTCCGCGCGCGCACGATCGCGCAAGCATACACGATTATAATCTTGGCGCGTGCCAACTCGCACACAGAAACAAGTGCAGTAAACTAAATGACTCTCATTTGCGTGTGCTGCTCAGATTTGTCTATACTTCCATTTTGTTGTCAGCCTGCTTGCTTGGTGTGCCTGCCTATCCGATTGACTGCCCGTCCGTTGCGCTGTCTACCCCGCTCCTTTGAACGTGCGCACGCACATAGTCTCCTCCCTCTCTCCCCCACTGTGCTGTAGTAATGAACCTGAAAGACAAAACACGCAAAAAGCGCATAGCCGTTTGATGAACTGAGGGAAGGAGAGAGGTGGGAAATTATTACTCGCATGTCGGATTTTAGACGGAATGATGGAGAGTGAAAGATCTTTTTGGGTTCGTGTGGATTGACCACTCTGGTCACGTTTCACTGGCAGCGTGTCTAGAAATAGCCGGATCAAAAGCAGATGGAGCTAAAGACGATAATTTAGATGACGTCACTGCG
>SMGT01001242.1:519334-537995 GCA_004794575.1 Lanistes nyassanus | reverse complement strand
ATTACTCGCGTGTCGGATTTTAGACGGAATGATGGAGAGTGAAAGATCTTTTTGGGTTCGTGTGGATTGACCACTCTGGTCACGTTTCACTGGCAGCGTGTCTAGAAATAGCCGGATCAAAAGCAGATGGAGCTAAAGACGATAATTTAGATGACGTCACTGCGCCTTCCCTAAGAAAACCACTCGGCAGCACTGAGCAGACTGCAGCGGTGACAAAGATGTTCACAAACATGAGGTTGACAAGAGTTCTCTTTACTGCATGTAAAACAATACCCGCGTTAATAATGCATTCATCAACAATTTGTTATAATTGCTAATGAACTGCCTTCCGCAAGCATACTATTTACTGTATTCTAGGTTATTCAGCATATGGTTTGCTATTTTATCGTTTATATTAAAATGTCGGGAGTCAAACGTAAAAAAGCGAAATATAACAAAAGTTATAATAATCGAGGACCCTGTGGGTATTTTAATTCTGCTGTTCTGTCTTTAAGCTCAGTAATTTATTAATTATTCTGGCACTCGTTCCAGAGGAAACATTTCGGATTTCGTTTGCCAAAAGGAAACTAGTTGTAAATCTTTTTATCTCTTGGGCACCTTAAAAAAACAAATACGGTCTATGAACTAATCCTCCGGAAATACGCCAGGATGCTTAAAGCGTCTCAAATCCGCAATATTTTTTGAAAAAAACATGAACAATATTTTTCTTTACAACGCACTTCGTTTGAAATTCTCCTGGCAGCTAGCAGGCCGAGGGAAGCAGCGTTGTTTTCTTACCTTTTCGCGCTTCTTGTGGAAGGTTCTACCACCCGTCTACCCCTATGTTTGTGGGTTTTTTCTTTTTTTCTTAAAGCTCAAATTTTAAACAAGGTCCCCCTGGTTCATTTATCTGCTAGCGCTAGCATCAAACTTCCCCTCCTGTTTGATTTTCTGTTGCTTCCATCGTTCTTTTGTTTTCACTTTTGCCATTTCCACTGCATTGCACATGCATACCAGGCCATATGCTATGACCTTGGTTTCAAAAGTAGAGCACGTTTGATGAGATGAGACTGTGCAATGAGATCCTACCATTTCACTGTATTTTCCATTGGCACCATCCTCATTTTGTCCTGGCTTGTGGTTGATATCCTGGTTTCATGACATGATTTCACTACCACAAAGGGATGGTGCTCAAAACACCTTAATGATATCGATGCTAGCTTTTACCAGAAAACCTTTCCTCACCTCCAGGTGATCTCGAGGTAATGGTAACTTAATCCTAGTGGCATCGACAACAGTTTTCAGCGTTTGTGAGAGGATAATACCTGATTATAACCTGTTATCAACCCAAATTTTAACGAAGCAGTTAAACTTTCTTCGATGGCCTTTCTATGCGTGAGATTTCCTTAAAGTGTTTAATGAAACCAACAAGTACAACAACAATATGAATGCAATACAGATGTATGCATCTTCTCTATTGTGACACAACAAAGCAACAGACTGCCAGTATTGCTCGAAGTTCCATACTTTAAGAGCTGTTTTAAACCCGAGATATGCTGAAGTTGCCATTTCAGTTTCGCTTTGTTGCCTCCACGGACGTGCTTCTATCTCCTCCATCACAGCCTCCTCCTCCTCCCCCTCCCCCGCTTCCCTTTATCTCCTCCCACCTCTCCTTCCCTGTCCTTTGACGAATGCAGTAGGCTGACACCGTTTGCATTACCTCCATGCCGACGTGCTGACAGCACAGTGTGGTATAATGGTTGACATTACCTCCGAGCCACTATGTCTCAGTGTCGGGTAGAATTAAACTCTTGAAAGTCTCATAGAATTAAACTCGATGTAGCACGCTTGAAAGTGTCGTATATATATATATAGGACTGCTTGCTGCGAAGACTGCCACCAATGAGATGCAGATCTTCGTCGCTGCCTTTTTTTTAAAATTCCGTCACGTGATGGCTTTTCGTTCTGACCCTTGTCTTTTTACAGTTTTTCATCTTTACCTCATGTCCTAATTCTATTCTTATATATTCTAGTTTCTCTTTTATTTTTTTATTTTCTCTGGTCCCGTTTGAACTTGTCTACTGTCCTGTCATGCAATATAGTTTTGTCTTAACATCTTAACTAATGTCATCGTTTTTCCATAGTTCTCATCTTTGCTCGGCATGTTTCTTATTGTTTCTCAACTAGATCTTCGTAAGCTGGACAGCAGGGAGCGCGAGACGATTGACGTGGCTTCTGTTCGAGGGCTGCTGCTTCTGTAACAGCTGACAGTTGTACATACACACCGTCAGTCTGACTTCATTTTAAACATTTTCGTCAGCAATTTTCCACGGCCTTGTTGTCATTGGTTAAAGTCTTTTCGTGGACTGAATATTTCTTGTGATCATCCAACTCTGTCCACTTAGAGCTTTGCGTGGAACGGCGTTGAACTTCACTTGCCAGCTCTTATATTTACAATACAGTGATCGAGTGTGGAGCATATTTCAGGTAGTTCTTCGCCAAAAGAAAAACAAAACAAAAAATTCCCAGAACATCTGAAGGGTGGGTGTGACTTTGAAAATGAATGCAGGTGCCGATCGTGCGGAGCCGACGAGCTGAAGGGATATGAACAGTGGACTTGGACACTAATTTATTTCGCCATCTCCATTCAGCATCTGAAGTTACTGCGAAAACGTTACTTTGACCTGCCAATACCTTGGGCTTGGAGAACTCGTGCCATGGCTTCCCCAAGCAAAGTTCATGACCCGTTGTTTCACTATGAGACTCACTTCCCGGAGCGGCTGTCCCGCCTGCACATGGGCAGCGAGTTCGGACACGCAGGTTCCTTTAAAAAGTCGCGCAAAACCAAGCAGAGGACAGGTGTCAGGTACAAGACTCAGCCAGTCACGTTCGACGAGATCAAAGAAGTGGACGAGGAGGCCGCTGGTGCCGGAAATGTGTCGGAGGAAGGCGGCGGGGGGTCTGTCGGGGAGGGTAAGGGAGGGTTAATGGGACACTTCCAGGCCTTCTCTCGCTCTATGGACGGCCTGCTGCCCAAATACCCCGACCGACCTCACCCTCCGGCCCAGTCCCTTTCTGGACGTCGACACGTGGATCGGCCTCCCAGCATCCCCAGCATCCCCGAGAAGGTGGAGTCCCAAGGTAAGGCAATGGGCGCCGACCTTACCCCCACCACCCCAACCCCTCCCGTGCTCCAGCCTGGGCCGGAAGCAGACCCTGCTGCTGGCCAGGAAAGACTGCAGCAGCCGCCAGACAACATGACGAAAGCCCCAGGATCTGCGGAGCAAGAGCAGGCAACTCTAACGGTGCCTGGCACGGAGGAAGTGGTCGAGTCGGCCGCGAAGCCAGTCCCGTCTCCTAACATCGCCCCTCGCCGTCAGAAGGTCACCGCCAAGGCCAAAAAGCGGCAAAAAGCCACTGAAGGGGAAGGGGGAGGCAAGGAAGCGGCCTCTTAGTGGCCGCCATCTTGTTGTGAGCAGATAAATGCGAAGTCATGAAAACGTCATGTCTTTGTCGTGGTCGTTGTTGTCCTGGGAGGCGTGTATACTTTGAGGGAGGTGAAGAGCTATATCGTCTTTCAGGTAGGTTACTTTTTTGAGGGCAGTACCAGGATTCACCTATCCCCATCACCTGCCCACCCACCCCACTTTTACAAAGCCTTAATTCATTGTCGGGCAGAATTCTGCCAACATCATACCTTAAACCAGCTGCTGTCAAGTTTGTCAACGTCTTCATGGAGATAATTTTAGTATGGGACAGTAGTTTTTCGTTCCTATTATTGGGAACCCCCTTCAAAATGTCAGTTAGCCTAACACTCACATTAAAAGCCCCCACCATTTCGACAAAAAATACCAAAAATTGAACAAACAGTATTTCAAGACTATTACTCTACTGCTACAAAGCTGGGTTGAATACCTATTAAAGCTGATTAAAGAGATTTTTGTTCAAATGTTATTTTAATCAGAGGTGTGCTTTATATGAAAGTGCTGGTTCACGCGTGGAGTAGCATCCACATTACACCAAAATGAAATGTCCACAAAATTGAGCCAAACGATCTAAAACCTTGAGCTCTTGTAACAAATATTTGTCACCATCGCACAATATGCATGCGAGCATGTGATCGTCTGCAGCTAAGTTTATACATTTTGTACATTAAAAAAAATGCTATGACTATTACCAGCCAGGGAAGATTCAAATTTTACTGCTCTGTTCAACGAACCTTGTGGGATATGCCCCTATACAAGTATGCGGACAGCTAACAAAAGCGGGGAAATTGTATGGATTTTTTATTTTAATCACTTACAATTAACATGGATATCGTGCCGTCTTTTGGAAGCATGTACAGTTGGTACAAATTTTAATTAGCAGTTGCAATCTTTGCTATATGGTGGGCGAAATTTTTCTCTTGGGGAAAGCTCCAACCCCACCCCCATACCACCGCACCAAAAAAAGTGGGGAGGGAGACATAGCTACATAGTGTCGGATCATTCAAAGCTATAGATTTTCCTTTAAACACCTGTGTATGTATCCACAGAATGGAGTACCTTGTTTAAATCCGTCCAGCTGGAATTGCAAGAATCGTCTGGCGATGATGTAATGAAGTTCTTACATAAGCATTTGCCCCTGTACTGCCAAATAAAGAATCCAAGTTGCCACTAGCTATACAGTTGTCCTCTGTGCATGTACGCTGACTCTCTTGTTAACTCAATTGCATTTCATTGCCCATGCATTTAAACAAGTTCAGCCTCACTATAATTTTCTGGGTCAGATGTGCCAGAATTTTCATACACAAAAACCATCAGTTGCTGGGAAGGTGTCGATATAGTCAACCTATTTATAACATCCAACCAGAACTGCTATGTGCTCGACAGTGCACTATTCAAAGAGTATCTATACAGACGTACTGACTCTAACTCATCTTCATTCTCAAACCTATTTCACCCTCTTAAAAATGGTCATCATGACCTCCCGTGTTGTCAAGAAGTTAAACTGTTAGCCTCACACATTTCAGCATCAGCATTGTTAAGACTATTATTACTGTTGTAAAGCTTGCCATTCAACAACTCTTGTTTTAAAAAAAAAACACCCTTGTCAAAGAATGAGTTGAAGAACCTGTTTGTTATTAAGTGTTAAATGAAAGACAACTGTTAAACATTTGTTGTTGCTTTATTTGCTTGTTTTGACAGCTTGTTTTGAACATGTTGGCAGAAGCCTTGTTCTTTTCTAAACTTAGATCTGCTTTATGCATGTTGAGGTGTATTGAAGTTGTATTTCTTGCTGTAGTTCATTTGTGTTTATCAATTGGAGGTATATTATGCACATTAGAAACTATCACACTATATCTTCACGCATGGTGAGACATAGTAGTTGCTCACTCACTTGAGTTGGTCAGCTAGCATTCTCAACATTTCTTCAAATTTTTTTTATTTTAAATTCAACTCTTAAATGAACCCAGTCCTAGTGTAAGGTATGAGCCACCTGAGATTGCTGGACTTGCAGGAAACTCTGTGTGTGTGTGTGTGTGTGTTAGGTTTCCTAAAAGCAGTCTTTTTTCTATAGGATAAAAACACCAAACAGCCATCCTGTTAGCAGTAGATTACCTATCGCAGCCTTGCATCAAACTCGTGCACACATCACCACTCGGACTGCCAAGCGCCAAGTCTTTTCTATGGACCCTTTACAGAAGGTTAAAAAAAACCTCCACTGGAAATTGTCAGCTACCAGCCACAGGTGATCTGTAATTGTCACTCATCTGGGGGAAAAATGTGCCACTGAGCAGGGCGCAGCAACATAACATCTGCTGTTTGCATAATATCCATGTGGTTCACCGGTTAGTGTACTACAGTTTTCTGTGACTAGTGTTGTGCTAATTCCTGACGTTTACATTTGAGAGGAGTGGTGTCGCCATGCTCCTTACGAGAAACATAAAATCAAGTCGAAAGAACGTTTCAAGTATCAGTTACTTCTACTTTGTTTCTGTATCCTGGAAACATACATCTGTATCCCTGACAAGTCTGGAAAATGATCATGAAAATCCAGAAAAAAAGAACCAAAAGTGTACGATTTTCTGTATTTTAACCGCTGTAATGGCTGCACCAATTTGCCTTCATTGTGTGCAGGACAACCTTGGACTTGCTACCCAGGATGCACAGTCTGTAAATTCATGTGCGAGTGCACACAGAACAAAAACATTCAAACCTCTCTAGAACTGCATCTCTAGCATCCAGAAGCTTTTATTTCAAATCATGAAAGTTATGGTTTAATTCAAGAAAGTGGATCTTCTACGTTACACAGTTCCATACCGCCGTTTCTCTTGCTTACGAAATTCTGGAATGTTCAGGAAGGACTCCCCACTACACTCCACCTAGCCGAACAGAAACATTCATGTATCTTCAACCATCTCTGTGACATATTCATCACTTTCAAGTCTAGCTCTGATCATGTTTGTTGGTGGCATCTCTTGTTGATGTGTAACGATTCTCCAGCTGGTTTTTTTTTTCTTGCTCTTGCGCTGCATTTGATTTCATTAGTGTCTTCCATTTTTGCTTACTACTGTTCTGTTGTGGTTGATTTTATTGTATGAACACTTTCATTCATGTCTTGCCTCCTTGTACATAAATATGGTCATATGTAAGTCAAAGCAAACTGAATTCTGCTTCCATATTTAATCCAAAAACTGCATGGATGCCAAAAGTATTAAGGTTATGTATGTGGCAAAGCTGATGGCAACCCACACCATAACACGATTGACTTAAATAAAGCCTGTTTTATAATTTATTTTTAAGCTTCATTATCTGTACTGCTTTATTACACTTAAAATGTGTCATTTATGTTTGAAGTACAATGACAGTAGTCTCTATGGAGCTGTCTTTTCTATGACTTACGAGCTGCCTCCCTCCCCCCTCCCACTCCCCCGCCCATATCTTGATTTATGAGTCCAGCAGTGGGCTGTATTGAAGATTCTCAGCTGATCCCCTCCCACTTGACATGCACATCACATGTTTTTGATGCATGCACAGAATGTTCATTCATCCAGGTAACTACAATGAATACATACATGCATCTCTTGTGTTATCTGCTCCTATGTATTTGCTATGTATTATGCTTTTTGTCCTGCAGACAGTGCTATGGTATTCACTGACAAGATTTATTGGTCATGTGACATACAGGGTACAGAATACAGTTTTAAGTACCTCTATATTAATTAGGCACTTAACACAGTTCACATTCCTCTATTTAAACCTTGGTGCACATAAAAACCATGCTTCAAAAACTCTTCAGAACCAAGGTCATAAAATTTGGAGTGTGGAGGGTGTGGGGTAAATTTTAAACCTACATATGCTTGAAACATGTTATGGTATTATTATTGTCACCCCTGAGTACAGAAAAATATTTTTAATAAGATTTTCAAGAACCGAGTCATGGGTTGGGAGGGGTGGGGCTAGCTACACTCAGTACTGGCCCCATAAAAAGGCTGTGAGGAAAGATGTGCATACAAAAGATTTGCTATGAAATGGAAGATTTAAATGCTTCTGAAACTTACAACATATACACATGTACAACCACACATATGCACATGCGTAAGCACGCACACAGAACCTATACAGACATCCACTCACTAAAAAAAAATTACATGCAAAAAAAAAAGTTTTGATGGCTACATGGCTATCTACCCACTACCTTACAAAAAAACCCAAAAATATTGTGACCAATCTGCTGAAAATAAACGAGTGCTAGTGCTATATGAGTGACTATCTAGTGCTAGTCTTAAGCATAAAAACAAATATATATGACTTGCAAAAATTCCCATCCAGATCAAGATCATTTCTCTCAATGCTGTCGTGAACAACTGCCTATGTCAAAACTTGGGTTTGGAACATGAATATCGGTGCATATCACAGTCAGTACATGTAAACAAGACCACAAATGAGGTCTTGTCTACAATATCATTACTTCATTATAAACTATACAAGAGATGTGAAGGCCATGCACAGGACGGTTTGTGAACACAACAATGACTGCGTATAACAAGTGTATAAAAATTCCTGGATATACATGCTAGCTGATGACAGCTGTCTACAACATAGTTCCTGGACCTACTTCCTACAGGGTGAGTTCAAAAGTTTTAGTACTGAGCCAGGATCTGTAGTTTCCATTTCCCTTGGTTTTCTGGTTTTTTTTTGTTTTTTGTTTGTTTGTTTTTTTTTTTTTTGACTGATCTCTGCATGCAGTTTGTCTAGCCATTTTGTACACTGCCAATTCTAACATTGTAGGTTTTCTGTTTTAATTCGTTTTCTAATTTCTTCAACTCATATACCCTTCTTCCCACACAGTCAGTACTCTGTGCTTTGGGAAAGCAAAAGATGCTCTTCAACCCACATCCCTGCCCCATTCCCTCAACAACAAAATTCATGGCTACATATATACACAGTGGTATGTATAAAATATATGTCATGAACAATATGAGCAGATCTTTCAAGGGAATTGATAGTTTCATTAAGGCATGGCTCGAGAAATAGGCCCATTAGCACAACCACTAAACCAGAAATCTGGACCACATGAAGATGTAAGTTCTCTTCATGCACTAAAAAAAAAAAATAAATAAAACACTGAGCACTTAGTGTCATAAATGGACATGTAGCAGTGGTGTTTGAAACTTCCAATAAGTCTCTTTCCTTGTTCCAAACTAGATATTCACCAATCCTGCCTCTTCAGTGTATGCACCCTGTATTAGGCATAAATCTGAAATGCCCTTGGCTTTTGGGGAGGTCAGACTTTGGAGAATGCAATGCCCTGAAGCCTTCTCTTGAAGATGCACAAAACCTTTGAATTGAATCCAGAGGGTGAAATAGATGCACCAATGACTTATCACAGCTGCTGTGCATAATTTAGCTGGACGACCGCTTTGTGCCGTGAAAGCATGGAAATCAGAGATGGGATCTGCGCTGCCTGCCATCTTGCTCCCACTTGAATAAATCTCTGCCTGAAAAGCTGCCAGCTGGTATCTCGTCTGATGAAAGGACCATGTGTTCCATCACAAGATTATGCACAGCCTTGACTGCAAAACAAACAAGAGGTATTTCAATGCAACTTGAAGTCTACAACTCTTTATAAATTACCTGGTGTGTAAAGGTTAGGATTATGAAGCTGTGCCTAATAAACACCATATTAATTTTAGATATAGCAGTATGAGTGTTTCCATCTTAAACAAGTGAAATATACGTCATTTGCCACTTCTTGGGAATAGCAGTCAAAGCTGATATGTACACAAATTTTTGACTTTCTCTTAGAAAACAGTTTGTGATCTATAAGGAGGAGAGTAACTTTTGTTAAATGCAAAATATTGGCTGGCTGCCTTGCCTGAGTAGTTCCTGTTGTGACATCAACCTCAAGCTAGAAGACATTTAAAAGTACATTAGAATTCACTTGTATTATGTCAAGCAAAAACCACCAGGAACATGCACAGATCATCTGACCTGGATGGTGCATCTTCGTAGCTTTGTAGATAAGGTACTGCTTGCATCAATCTGTTTTATATACTCAAAACCAAAAGAAACGCAAATTGACATATGGGCAAGGAGTAGTTAAATTTCATGCAGTCAGGTATAATTCAGCAATAAAAACTAGGTTGACATGAGATCACATGGTCTGTTGAGTGTAGCCCTTGATATTGACGTGCCTGCCTGGCTAAAAAAAATGTGTCTCGTCTGGTGTGCTAAAGTCGGACAGTGGTTTTCGCTCATGCAGCATAAAAGCAGCATGACTAGAACTTGGCAGTTTCCACAATCTGTCATTTGTGGGCTCACTTTCAAGCCACTGACAGCACTCGTTATGGAGTCGGAAGCAGACAAACTCATGATCTACCGTGACCATCTGCGCCAACTATTCCTGCCTCAGAGATGGCCCAAGCCTTTCTCAGCAGCACAAATGAACACACATTGTGCAAAGACTCAATGTACCGATTTTCTCAAAACATTGATTCAACCCCATTTGAATGGAAGGAAGGAAGGAAAAATTTCAAATAAAATTCCAAGCTCCCTCAATTTGCATTTCTTATGGTTTTTAGTATATTTAGCTTCTATGTGGGGAGAGGGTGAGATACAGGGCCTTTTGATAAATTGGGTGGGAAACTAAAGGAAGCAGATTCAGGGTGTTGATCCAGAAAATCGATTTTGGAGACATCAGGTACTCCATTTTCCCTCCAATATAATCTCTCAGCATGAAGTCCATATAACTATGTGAACTTTGATGGCCAAACCAAGGTTTATTCACAAATAATTGTGCTGAATGCACCTGCAGTTAGCTTACACCTCCCTTTTATCCTGTGGTGCTTAAATACGGTTGTATGGTGATTTAGCACAATAAAATGCAAAAAAAAAAGTGGATTCATCCCTGTAGTACATGTGCAGATAAACTTGTTTTAAATAGAAGTCCCATGAGTAATAATGGCAAATGTGTCTAGATAAAACTTCAAACACCCTTCCCCCCCCACCTCCACACACACACAAAATCTCTTCACTTGCTCCATTCTTCTGAACCAAGTCCAAAAACACCCAACTACAAATGTATAAGCTTTATTGATGACAGCGGCACTATCAAGCCATTTGTACCAATGGAAAATAGTGTCACAAAATCAGCCATTCAGCTACTTCTCTCAGCTTTCGATGCACACTGGCAACGGTGTAATAATGCTATCTTTCCATTTTAGAATCTGCTGATTTCTGCCCTGCCAAAGCAGACAGACTTTCTAATGCACCCTTTAAACACCATATCATCAGTGGTACATATATCTGCTATATGTATTTGGTATGTGTATCCAGCATATGTATTCAATATATGTATTCTTACTTTTTTCTTGGTCACTGGTGTTTCCTTGTTCTTCTCTTCATCACCTTTTTTGGTATCATCTTCTTTTTCATTCTTCTTATCATCTTTTGAATTCTTGTCTTTCTGTTTATCCTTTTTCTTGTTGTCTTCCTTGTTGAGTTTATCCTCATTTTCCTTTTTCTCTTTCTTGGTCTTTTCCTGCAATGAAAGATATTATGAATATTTAACACTAACAGGTATCTACTGCACAGAAGCAAACTCACAATGGGAGACAGAGAACACATTCAGCATCACAAATTTAAGTTACAAAGTTCAGTGTGATGGCTAAGTGCAAGTAGATGAAAATAATTGTCTCTGGATTCAGTCTCCATCTCTGGTGGGTGTTTGCTCGCCACGGCCTTCCTGCAGCACAACAACGTTCAGGTGATGCCTTGGCCCTCCATAAGCTCAAACCTCAACCCGATCGAGCTCCTATGGGACCATCTGCAGGAACCGCACAACAAGCTATGTGCTAGGCTCCCTGTTAGTCTAAGTCGTGATGTTGCCTCCTTTTGTTAAGTCAGCACAAAACATCCTAAAAAAACAAAAAACTACAAACACGAATTTGTGTGAAGCATTTAGGCAGATACAGACACAGGTCTGGTTGTGTGCATCCACACTTGGGCACACATGCAGACATGCATGAAAACACGTCCCCCCTTGCAGGACAGCAGGCAAAATTCATCATCCCTCTACCAGTTTCCTGTTGGTGATGAAGTTAGGACTATCGCTATGTCTGAAAGATAACAGCCACATCAAAATCAACCAGAAAACAATACTGATAATTTTGCAGCAAAACACAGCATGATTAAAACGATGACAACAATCTGATTTCCTGAAGGATAGCAGACAAAATGAACTGCACTGCATTCACTTCCATAAAACACCAAATGCCACAGAATGGATTAAATTTGTGACAACCTGCCCTCCAGTAAGGTACAACACTGCTGACAGTCAGATCTAACAACCTGCCTTAAATGCTGCTGGCAGATTCCAGAGCCAAACAAACTGCAATGACCACCTGAAGCAATTAATTCTCTGCAATTTCTCTTGCTATCAACTTCCTTTCTGCATGCACCAAGACACCTGCAGGTATAAAACAACTTTATATTTTCAACAAACTGCAACAGACCAGTACAATGCACATTCAAACTATACCTTATCTTTATCCTCCTCTCCCTCCTCCTCTTCCTCCTCCTCTTCTTCCTCCTCCTCCCCCACTTCCTCCTTTTCCTTCTTTCCTTTCTTCTTGTCTTTTGCATCTTTTTCATCACCACCTGAAAAAAAAATCCACAAGATCTGATGAACTTAGTGAAGGTTTGGATGGCCATGGGTGACCTGTATAAAAGTCCACCTCTCTCATGTCACTTTTTCAGGGCATAAAGGTGCTTACATGACCGGCTCACTTTCCAAAAGTGAGCGGCACTTTTAAGCAAGGAAGTGCAAAATTAATGGCCAAGCAAAGGGAAGGCCTGATGTTTGCCAGAAGACAAATAATCACTGGCAGCAAAGAATGATTAGGAACTAGATAGTTGAGACGGCAGCCTCAAAAGGCCATGAGGCAGAGGAAAACATTAAAGTGCAGGGCAGAAGACAATGGTGTAAACGCATAAAATGGTTACAAGCAGACCAAAAAAGCTGGTAACACCACGCTTCAAGAAGATATCAAATAGATCTCAAGTGCCTTGAATGTGAATCATCATGTTTGTGTGATCTGCTGATGCTAAATTTGAAATGTTATGCTTTTTTCATCCACAGACCTTGATGTCCAAAACTCAAAAGATCCAAAACATCTGTTGGATTGTCATAAATTCCAAGGCAAGAGAATGGGTGCACACGATGACATTACCGCAATAATAGTTAAAACTGGGGTAACAGATGCTATGCATCAGGACACTTCAGTCACCTGAGGCTGAGATTTCATTGTGTGAATAAACTGTAGAAAAGTCTCAGAGAGCTAAACTGTTGTTAATAATAACAGTAAAAGTATTTGTAAACCTTATAAAATAATTTAAGGTGCACAAACTTGACTGCATGCATACAGTGCAACACACACCCACATCTGACTCACAAGTGGACAGTAGTGCACACAGGCTACCCCTGGTAGAGTGAAAAGATATGTTTTTGGAGAACTTTTACAAGAAGAGAGTGGATGCTGCTTGTTGATGGAGCGAGGTAAGCTGTTTCAGGTCACTGGCCCAAAGATGGAAAAAGATCACGGGGCTGAAGGTGATGAGCTTGGTGTGAGGAAGATGAAGACAGAGGGGGTTTGAAGAAGAACGAAGACTGTGGGAAGGTGTGTAGATCGGATGCAAGTATATATATTGACCAACTTTGTATTGAATGTAATATTGGGTTCCTGTCAGAAGGAAGCCAGTTGCGGGATGTGAGAAGAAGGATGATATGATCAATTTTCTTTTTTCTTTAGAATAAGGTGAGGTGCGCTGTTCTGAAGATGCTGAGAGAAAGAGACGGTGGAGTCAAGAAGACCAAAGTTGCACTAATCGATATGGGACATGACCAGTGACAGGATGAGCTTAGCAGTGGCACCAAAAGAGAGGTGTTTTCAGATCAGACTCATAGTAGATAGTAGCAGCAGCTCCTGGCAGTATGAGTCATGCATGGAGAGAGCGCTGCTGAAGATGACACCAAGGTTTCTGGTCATTCATAATACAATAAGTTCCACAGAAAATGTACAGCTGAGAATTTTGTTCTGAAATTGATCGTTCTTGGCTCATCAGATGACAGAATTAGCTTTGATCTGGTAGTCTGGAAGATTTCTCTAGGTATGGTAAAATTTGCAGAGTTAGAAACCAAGTCAACAAAATGGATACCTTTAATATTGCATCAAGTGACTCTGCACTTGTAACGAGAGGGTCGAGAAAGGTTGAGGGAATGAAGAATGCCTGATTGGTTGGAAGGGAGGGAATAGGATATGTTGGTTGCATGAACAGAATTTATAAAGTCATCAGTGTTTCTTGAGATGATCCAGTCGAGGCATGAGCATTGCTAGAATCTAAATTTACTACTTTAATCTATAGAATAAATGATGCTGGGAAAGGTTTATGCCATTATATTATTGTTTACAATAATAGTATATGTTCAGTTTAGTGGTAAATAATTATATGCATGGTTAACAACAGGTACCAAAGCTAACTCAATGTTTTTACGGCAGATCCTCAGTTGGAAGTTCACTACAGACATGGTTTCCTATTTGGTCTGAAAAGTGTTATGTAATTACAAGCAACATATTCCACACAAGAACAATCTATGAAACATTTTAAAGAGAGTGTACACTCAAACCTAACAACCCTTGTATACTGCACTAACACATGGGAAATGACAAGAAAATGTCATAATCCGAGGTAAACTTTCAGTATGACGTTTATTTATAAATTAAAAGTGCACAAAAAAAGTGCAAATAGATAACTCTGTGAACATGTATCTGGAAAAAGTGACATCGGTTATGTCCCCTCCCCGTATGATGTCAACTGGGTATCTTCACTTCTGCTATGTGAGAAACTGGCGGTGTTCGAGTAGAGAGATCAAAATGTGAAAATGTGCGCAGTGTTTGGATGCGGGACAAACACCAGTAAAAATACGATAAAATTTCAGTCACAAATCTTTACTTTTAAAAAGTGTATTTTTTGGCATACTATGCATCAAATACTTATGAAAGTGCATTCTTTAAAACCTTTTATTTAGACCTAAAACCGTAGCTTTTGATGGCTGTTCGTGGCTGTTCTTAGCTATTCGTGCATCTCGACAGACAAGGATACGATGACATTTCAAACACGTACCTTCAAAAGCTCCATACATCTGTGATTTTTTCTGGTATATTATGCATCAGAAACTTATAAAAGTATATTTTGATAATAACTTATCCGTTCTTGCACGTGCTATTACCAGTCGAATTGTAGCTATTCAGGGTTTCGAAATGGAATGATACACGGCAGAACAGCAGATCTGTAAAATCTGTAAAATGTACGTACTCAAGTGTCGATTTTGGGCATATATGCATCAGATAATTCAGAAAGTGCATTCTGATGTTCGATATACCTTTAAAACCTTTTATTTAGGCCTAAAACCATGGATTTCGGTGGCTGTTCAGTATTTCTTATACACGGCAGATGAGCAGACGATAACTATTAACTGTACTGACACAAGTTTGTAAAATGTACGTACTCAAGTGTTGATTTTTGGCATATTATACATCAAATAATTCAGAAAGTGCATTCTGATGCTTGATATACCTTGAAAACCTTTTATTTAGACCTAAAATCATGGATTTCGGTGGCTGTTCGCGGCTGTTCGGTATTACACGGCGGACGAGCAGACAATAACTGTACTGACACAAATATTTAAAATGTACTTACTCAAGTGTCGATTTTTGCCATATTATGCATCAGATAATTCAGAAAGTGCATTCTGATGCTTGATACACTTTTAAAACCTTTTATTTAGACTGTTCGTGGTTGTGCGGGGTTTCGTATGACCGTCGCATGCTGTCTTTGTTGTTACCCGGGTGACGTCACGAGCCTCAATTCAGCTGTTCCGGGTTTTTTAGGTCAGTTCTTCAATGCAGTACTTTCGATTAAAATAGTGACTGATCGGTCGATCTTCTGGTAAAATGACTAGTGCCNNCGATTCCTCAGATTTGATTCTATTTAGGCATACAAAGTTGCCATGGAGAGTTTACCCTCACTTTAAGCTGCTTTTTTCAAGCCAGACTAAAAATAGTTGAGAAGAGGGTTGAGGAGAGACAATTATAAAGGAATGCTATTTCCATCCTCCACTTTCCTTACTTTTTCCTTTCTTTCCTTTATCCTTTTTCTTATCTTTCATTTCTCCTTCTTCTTTCTCCTTTCCTTCTTTGTCCTTGTCCTTTCCTTTCTTGTCCTTCCCCTTTTCTTTGTCCTTTCCTTTCTTGTCCTTCTCCTTTTCTTCCTTGTCCTTGTCCTTTTCTTCTTGGTCTTTGTCCTTTTCTTCCTCATCCTTCCCCTTTCCTTCTTTCTTGGACTTCTTTTCTGCACACAAGGCAATCCGTTTTAATGCAAGATTTATGAAGGCTGTGAAACAATCCACATCTGACTCCCCAAAGTCAGACAACTTAGAAACACTACCCATCGGTTTTAACAATTAATGGTAGAAGTGCTGGGGGGGGGGGGTCCTTTGGTGCTTACAAATTTCACCTTAACCCCCACCCCCACCCCAATATGCAGCAATAAAGATGTAAAATGTTGACATTTTAGTATCACTATTATCTCAACAAACACCAGAAGTGCTCAGATATACTGACAAGGGTATCAGCAAGTAGCAGTGGTGTGTGTGTAAAAGCACGTGTGCACACAGACCTAACTGGATGCATTTGTGCACATATGGAATGCATGCATGCATACACTCTCTCTCTCTCTCTCTCTCTCACACACACTTTATTTCACCTTTATCTTTCTTTTTGCTTTCTTTTTCCTCCTGTTCCCCAATCTTTTCATTCTTTCCATCTCTGTCCTTAGCTTCCTCTTTAGATCGAGGGAGTGGAACTGGCTTGCCATTCGCCTGGTTGATGCAATTACGTTATAAGTTGAGAAATTACATATATGAATTATAATCTCAAATATAAACTGTGAATGGGCAAACAATATGGAATAATATAAACATGCATAAAAAGATAGATAAGTTTTGTAATAATGAGGGAATCATAAATACTATGATGTTAACAATTATTCTGGATATTTGATACACCAATTATATTTTCTTTTGACATTTGATCCTTCAAACAGATATTATGACTTAAAGCTGTTGCTACTAGATAGATATGAGCCCTTAACCCTCATAATGTTTGTACTCTCCTACAAAACATTCTCCTTGTTTTAACCAAAGGAGGAAATGTCTAAAAGAGAAACAAAATTGCTACAGAAATTATTTGGGGGATGGATTTTAATTTGATTAGAATTTGAATTAACAATTTGAAAATGGATGAAGAGAAGAATACACAGAATTTATAACAAAGTGCACACATCCAGAACAGTTATAGGGATCCAGAACAAAAGTAGACAATCACATATTAATATCAGGAACCTTTTCTTCAAAATCCACACAAACCTTAACACAAAGCATAAGCATACTAAAACAGATTAAATGTACAAAGGAAAACCAAAGGTTAAGCAGCAAATAATCAAACATACAAGTGTGAAAATCTAGAAGAAAGAGGTGTTGGAGTTATATCATCAGACAGAACACTTCTTAGTTCTGAACATTTTGTAAAACATGGACATTTGCTGCTAAGTATGTAAGCAGCCTCTGTTTTTTTTTCTATGCTGTAAGTTAGATTTTTTCTGCAAGAAGATGCAATAAAGTTAGCACAGCTAACATATTTTTTCCACTTTAATGATTACTGTTTGGAAATAAATGTTTGGTTCCTAGGATGATATAACTCTGAATAAAGCATATAACACAAACAAATGTTCTGTAACCAGACACTTTATAAGGTGGTAACTGAACCCAGATACTGTACAACAAACAACAAAAGGCAGAACATGCCTGAAGCAAAAAATACTCTCCAATTAAATACTGTGCAACTAAATAAACTGTAAAAGGAATCGTTCATAGCAGAATATTAATAGCAACATATTCTTTGCAACTAGATCTTTTTACAGTACCAACCTTGTCTGTGGCTAGATACTTTGTAAAGTATTAGTAATAAATTTATCAGACGTTACATCTTAACCAAACATCAGAATAGTGGAACCAACAAACAAATATTAAAGAGAATAAACTCAATGTGACTGAAAATTAAATCCATGACATTCTTTAACGAAAGCAAAATCAGCCTTTTTATAATTTTAGTAAATGAACAAGCTGCAGATGCATAAGCAAAAAACATCCAGTCCAACAAGCTGCTTTTGTGCTACGGCACACATCACACCCAAATTTTACCATCCTTACATCCACAACCGACTCCGACTCTAGTCCTGAGACCTCATCATCAGAGTCATCTTCATCCTTATCTTCACTGCCATCAGTATCCTCAACATCTTTCTTCTGAACAGGCGTGATATTCGCCTGCAGAGTTTCACTTCCATTTCTCTCAGCCTTTTCTTCATAACTATCAACTTCATCTACCTCTTCTGCTTCAGATAAACTGTGATTCTTCTCTACCTGTTGCTCTGTGGCTTCCTCAGCCTCTTTCTCCACTATCTCCTCTTCTTCCTCGTTATTTTCTTTTTTATCCTCATCTTCAAACTTCTCTTCCTCATCTCCTTCATCACTGGGTTCACTGTCTTCAAGATTTTCTTTGTCCTGTGGGATTGTTAAGCAGGCACACATCTACAAGCAGCATGCATTACACCTACAACCTCAGCACTATACCAAAAATTAAAAAGTAAAAAAAAAAAAGGCCAAGAGAGAAATTATGAATGATCTGTCTTTCATATCTTTACTATGGTTGGCAGCAGTGGTAGACATCATAATACATGGTGGGTAGTGATGAAGGCAAGAATGGAGACAATACTGAGATGAGAAAAATGACAACAGCATCAAGTGAAAATATCCCTAAATGAAAACAGCACTGACAAGGGAGAGATGCATATGATTCTACTCGACTGCATTACTCAGCCATTGATCAAAAATGATCTGGCAGCTATTAACTACATGTGTTTGACTTCAGGCCACAGGAAATGTATGAGGACAGGAATTTGATAAAATTAAATGTAAAACAAGGGAACTGTACCAAGCTAGAAAGGGACAAAGACGAAGACAATCTACATGTTTCGGGGCACTACCCCTTCATCAGGACGACACAAAAACGATGAAAAAA
>SMGT01001242.1:500505-519118 GCA_004794575.1 Lanistes nyassanus | reverse complement strand
GAGATGGAGGGGTGAGGGGGTTAAGGGAAAGGAGGGGGAGGGTCAGTGTTTTAGGTCGAGTCCAGTGGGTGCCATGGTACCGAAATGGGTAATGAAGTAGGACTCCATATTCTTGCGGTCAATGGAGTCGCCCTTCATTTTCCAGATACCACAGACCCTCATGTTGTCAGCTGTGTGTGTGGGTGTACTGAAGTGACGTGCAACTGGTGTGTTTCTGCGGTGTTTAGTGTCAGCTAGATGTTCTGTGAAGTGGGTGTTGAGAGTGCGTTCTGTCTCACCGATGTAGAATACAGTGGGACAGAGGGTGCATGTGATGGCATAGACGATGTTGCTGTTGGTGCAGGTGAAGTTGCGTTTGATGACAAAGGTGGTATTGGGTGTGTGGAGCGTTGTGGCAGTGTAAAGTAGGGGCAAGTGCGGCAACGGGGGACATTGCACGGGGTGGAGCCGCAGGAAGGGGGGAGGGAGGTAGTCGGTTTTAGTTTAGAGTGTACTAGAAGGTCTCGCAGGTTCTTATCCCGCCGAGATGCTAGGAGGGGGAGTTTTCTGAAGAGGTTGGGTTCAGATTTGGACAACAGGTGCCAGTTGGAAAGGAGGATCCTACGTACTGGGAGGTTGTGGGGGTGGTGGGTCAGTACAGCGATCGGCCTTGGTTCTGTGTGTCTGTGGTGGTGGGAGGGTTGTAGTGTAAGTGCACGTGGTGTGGCGGCAACTTTCTGTCTAGCAGTGTGTAGAAGTCTGGAGGGATAGTTGCGGGCGAGGAAAAAATCTATCATTCTGTCGGATTGTTCATGGAACTCAGTGTCGTCAGAGCATAATCTACGGAGTCTCAGAAACTGCGAGTAGGGTATGCTGTGCAGGGTGGAGGGTGGGTGAGATGAGTGGAAGTCAAGGTAGGAGTGTGAGTCCGTAGGTTTGTAATGGATGGTGCTTGCAAGGTAGCCGTTCTGCAATCCTATGTTGATGTCGAGGAATGTGACAGAGGTGCATGAAATGGTGTAGGTGTATTGAATGGAGGGGTGGAAGTGTTGTATGTAATGGATGTACTGCAATAACTGAGACTCAGAGAGGGAAGTGGCGCCTAGACCGTCGTCAATGTAGCGTCTGTACAATTCTGGTGTGGGCCCGTGTAGCTGTTGCGGATGTTATGTTCCAGCCAACCCATGAAGAGACAAGCATAACTAGGGCCCATTTTGGTTCCCATCGCCACGCCGCTAATCTGGTGGAAACACTGGCCGTCAAACTCGAATGTGTTGAGTTTGAGGACCAACTCAGCCAACCTAATCAGGGTGTGTGTAGGAGGGTGGGGGTCGCTGCGTGAGTGGAGGAAGAAAGACATTGCAGTCAAGCCATCAGTATGGGGAATAGATGTGTATAGGGATGTGACGTCAAGGGTGAAGAGGAGGGTGGGTGTGAAAGTGTGGGAGGAATTGAAGTGGTCCAGGAGTCTGAGAGTGTCTGTGGTGGCCTTGATGTAGGTGGGGAGCGACTGGACGATGGGCTGAAGTATGCTGTCTAAATAATGGGAAATGTTCTCTGTGGGGCAGCTGCAAGCAGAGACAATGGGTCGGCCAGGGTTGTTATCTTTATGTATTTTGGGCAGTAAATAGGACGGTAGTTTCGTGTCTTTCTTGATGAGAAGTTTAGCTGATGGTGGCAAATCAGCCGAGTCAATGGAGGTGCGGATCACTTTCGAAATCGTTTTTGTGTCGGCCGCAGGTGTATGGTCAGTGTGAGGCTCATAGAAGGTGGTGTCATGTAGCTGCCGGTGTGCCTCAGTTATGTATAAATTGAGGTGATCGCCGTCAAGGAGTGTTTGGTAACGGCTGGTGACAGGTCGGAAGGGGATGAATTTCAGGCCCTTGGGCCAGCACCGATTTCTCGGCATCAGTCAAGGGGAGGTTGTCAGGGATACATTTAACTAGGTTGGAATGTCGGGGGCTAGAGGTGGTGGTGGGGAACGAAAGCAGCGAGGCCACGAGGAGCGGGGGGGCTTTAGACCTTTTATAAAGAATGTCTTCACAGCAAGGAAAAACTGGTTTGTCTTGAATAATGTCTCACATGAGACACATACCACAGTTGGTGCCATTAAAGTGAGCAGGTGAAGTAAGACACTTGAGCTCTACCCTCAAGGTGTGGAAAATACACTGTGCAAACAATTGACAACTTCCTTTGTGCCAGTTCGAAAGAGCATGTCAGCTGCTACTGACAAAGCAATCGCCTACAAAGGATCTGTTGCACCTAGCACAAATCTTCAATGGCAAAAGATGCTCAGTTTTCATCACCTTAGCTCCTACTGTAGCACTACAAAAATCATGCAAAATTTTCTGAATGCAGCACACAGTTCTAAACTTTTAGCCATCAAATTACAGAATACATATCCACCTTCACGGGCATGCATACACTTTTAAAATACACCATTTAAACCAATTTGAATCTACAGACCATCAGTATGAGTAATGCTGGTTTCAACTTCATGTAAAGTATAAGACATGCAACCAAGAAAATAACCTTTGCTAATTTAAAAATCCCTGATTTAGATGAAACTACTCTTAAATCCACAGTTCTCTTATATTATAAAAAATTAAGACGGATCTTCAAGTCAGTTTACCCACTATGTTCCCAACACTTTCACTGTTGGACAAAAAAGAATCCTTTTTGTTTTTGAACAGCTAATAGCAAGCTATAAGTTTTTATAATCTTTTTGAATGTATGCACAACATGCAAACAGTTTAATCCATTCCTCGTGTAAGAAATTTCTGCATTGCTTTTTAAGTCTGCAAACATCTAGTGTATAAAACTATAGGAAAACTAAAACATTCTTTATTCCCATAACAAAATACAGACATGCAGAACATTGTGAAGAAAAGAAAAACATGCATACTGAATGTGATGATGACATTTTTCTTGGGATTATTTTTGGAGGAGACATCTCTACTGTCCTTTTCTGAAACAGAAGTTTAAAAGTCCTTCACCATCACAACAATATAAGCACAAAAATTCGGTCCGTAATAATTTATATTGACTCAGTAAATGTATTTCATTCATATGTAATAATACAGAATCGATGGCAATAATCTAAGCCAATCTCTATTTATACTATGTCTAATAAACAGAATATGCTGTTAGACATTCTGCAGCAGATAAATGCCATGTACTTATCTTACACAAAATATCACTGAAAATTACATACTACTTCCTCCCTTCTAGACCAGTGATGGCCAACCTACGGCCCGTGGGCCACGACCAGTCTGCAGCATGTTGCATTTCTTTATCACAAACACGTTGAAACAAGGTTTTATAAGTTGGAAAAGAAAAAGCATCCTGACCTATGACCCTTCACATTCCACAGAATGGAAAGACAAATTTAGAAATGACCCCGTGCAGATAACGATTTGCTTGAACATGTTAGCGAGAGGGACCAAGAAAGGCATGTGTGCTACAACATCAGAGGATGTTCTGGCCCGCAAATGTCATGCTAAATTTTAATGTAGCACATGGGCAAAAAAAAAAGGTTGGGCATCACTGTTCTAGACAGTCTGAAGCAGACAACTGCTATGATGCACTTAAATAAAATATCAGCAAAAATTACTACCTCTTCTTCCTCACTCTCTTCTTCCTCACTCTCTTCTTCTGACGACTCTTCCCCCTCACCTTCTGAACAGAAAAGAAGACACAAGTCCAAAAATCTAAATATGAATACATCCGTTCATTAAATATGTCAATATCCCCCAATATGTACAATATACAACTGAAGAAACAGATCAGGACTTTCCTTGTTTCCTGGGCCTGTATGCAAGCACACTGAATAGCTGACTTATTCCTGTTATGGCAGCTATTCTAGAATAATTAGCGCCTTGAATTTCCCATGCATGAAAACCAAATAACCTATCTTTCCCTCGTTATTCAGGAATAAGTTTGTTCAGTCATCCCAGATGTGAACAGCTTCTTCCAAGTTTGAAACAGCGTTTTCAGAGACAGAAAAAATCTGTTTAACATATTCGGTGATTTATACAGATATCAAAAATTATTGTACATTTTGAAGAGCTGGCATTTTGGGCATTGTAGATAAAGTTAATGCTGGTAGAGAAGTTGTGAAACAACATGAAGCTTAACACCAATGCTATAGGTCAAGGTCATCGAGACTGCTGATATGCGGACTGCTATTCTGCTCCAAGTTAAGACTTTTGTTTTAAAAACGATTTTCAGGGTAACTGCACCCAAAAATGCAGGTCCCTCAATGGCCAGTTCTTCAAGTAGTACTGGTTGTGCTGGACCAGTCTGCTTTGCAGATTCTTTTCTGCCAGCACAGTGTTACAGAGAAGACGTAAAGTGCTGACCATAACGCATGTGCACTCCAAAATTCCGTCTTAAAATAACTCATTGAATAGTTATTCTTTTCCTGTTCACGCCTTGCACATACCAAATTAGAAAGGAGGAATAGCTGTTCCTGAATAATGGCTAGTACAGTTTTCATGCATACAGGGCCCTGGTCTCCAAAACTTTTATTCCCACCCCCATCATCACTCAACTTTTGTGTGTGTATGTGTGTGTGTGCACTTTGTAGTAAACGGAATGATTAAAATTTGATGGTCAAAACCTTATGACTGACCTCTGACTTTTCTTAGTGCCTGCCTGGGGGCTGTATCTAATTTCAAGGGAGATAGTTCTGCTTTTGTGACTGGCGTTGTGGCATTAAGCACAGGAGAAGCCTGACTACCCCCAAGAGCTGGGAGAGTGCGATGAAGTGGAAGAGGACTCTGCAACACAAAATATACTCTCTTATCTTTTGCTTACTGAAAGGGCTGGGTAAGTAGTGAAGTAGTGCACTACAAACTGTATTTCTCTACAAATTTAAGTACCAAGTAGTTTAGTCACTAGAAGTTTCTGGAAAGTAGCAAAGTATATAGGGAACCACAAGTTTTTCTTTTGCTAGTAGCAAAATGTTTTTGCTACAGAAACTTTGCAACATCAGCTATGAGAAACTTGAGAGACAATATCCCTCACGATCAATCAGTCATGAATGATGCCTGTACTCTTTGAAGGCTTTTGACAGAGGCTTGCAAAACAAAGATCTATGGATCCCAAGACCAGGCAGGTACAAGGCCCAGCAAGAGAACAAAGGGATGTGGCTGCCGACACCACTGCCAGCAGAAGTACTGTGGTACCAGGCTCATGGGAGGAGGGGGCCGTTGCCGCCCTTCACAGATAAGATGCCCAGTTGACAGACTGTTCATGGACCCAACAGTAGCAGGAAACAACACTCCTCCACATGGAAACGACACTGAGTTGATACGCAGTGACAACTTGCTAACATGGATAGAACTTATAGACTCAATTATGCACATATTTTGCGAGTTGCTGAAGGATCAAAGGAGTACTCAGGGACAGTCTCACAAACCCTGTGTAAATTTACTTACACCTGCACTGCTGTGAGTACAACTGCCAAGAGAGACAGAGTCTGTAAGAGGGGATTAAGATGTATTCAGAACAGTGTGTACATGGTAAGGGTCGTATATCTGGTGGGGAGGAGGCGAATAATAGTTTGGTGTTAAGAATGTTATCCATCTTTTGTAAATATTAAATATAGAAGCATTTTATTAGGAGGGCTATGTGTAGCCAGTCCTAAAATACTAGTCACTAATTGGCAGGGGAGTGACAGTGAATGGGGATATTGGGTGAGAGAAATACAGGCAGGACACTAGATGGTGGTCAGTGGAAATGGGGATAGACTGGCTCCAGCTGACTGACAAGGGGAATGGTCAGCATATCGGAGGCCACCTGCAGAGTGGTTACTGAAGTGATAAGGGGTAGAACGGTCAGGACATATCAGGTAAGGTTATTTTGTTTCTACATTTCTACAACACCGTTAATTTTATACTACTGTATGAAATTCAGTTTATCTGTGAAAATTGCAAATAAGCACATTTGGGAAGTAGCGAAAAAGTAGTGCACTATTTTTTTAAAGCGTCTAAAAAGTAGTCACTACTTTTTTGTTTCAAAAGTAGCACAAATGTAGTGAACTACAATTTTGTTTAGTAGTGAAAAAGAAGCGAAACACAATGTTTTAAGTAGTGAACCCAACCTTTCTTACTAATTACACTGGTGACCAAGCTGACCATTATAATGCCCATAACAAGAACTCAAGCTGGTTGTATGAACATAATTTTCTGCACAGCTCATGTTTATGCTCATGCAGGTGCACAAGCGCATGCACACACACATACACACATCCATGACCCCATCAAAATTGTTTTTAAATGCTACACACTACACGTATATCAAGCAACAAGGAGTCTCTTGCACACTCATATACCTGCATAAAACTTATCTCCAAAAAACTCACAACTTGCTGTCAAACCTTTTTTTTTTATAACTTCTACTTTGTAAGATCGTAGTTGCTTGCCCCAAAGGTCAACTTACAGCATTCCTGCGTCTGTCTCTGGCAGAAAAGCTACCAGAAAGTTCTAAGCTGCCGTTCACTCTAAGTGTTCCGTTAAGGTGTGTTTTATCATCCTTGATCTCTTCATCTTCACTTTCGATGTTACCGTTTTCCAGTCTGGGCCTAGCAGTGACAATCATGTGGCACCCACCACAAGCAACCTGCAGTACCCATAAAATAAAATTTAGCCTGCTACACAATCCCTGACAATAAAAAATGCCTATAGCTTTGTCTAATCTTCATTATTCCTATGTACATTCATCACACTATCAAAAAGTGAAATGAATAAACAAAGACATTTATTTATAGCAAAACTAACATTAACCGTTGAAACTTCACAGCATGAAGACTGTACAGTGATGTAAATACACCAATAATGTTTGTTAAACAATGCATTCCATACCAGTTTAATCCTCTATTGTCCCAAAAGTTGTTTACAAAAATTGCAGATGCTGAGCATCTCAGAGGACACTAAGTTCTGATGCCCATTACCATCCTGCCCAGTGCATTCTTCTGTTACTTTATAAAATGATATATAGCAATGGCTAGAATCATTTTATTCGACTGTCAAAACAGCTTACAGAACTGACGACAAATTTGGAAAACCTCTCCACCCGAGAAGGCTTGAACTGGTTTGCAAAGCTTTCCATGCCAAGGCCTAACTTTCCATGCCGACCATCTCCAAATGTATGCAGCTGTCCCTTTCCTGCAATGAAATATACAACTTACGTTCAATGCTTTGGCATACTCTGCATGCTCTTCTGTTTGCAACCTTGTTTGTTGCACACTTTGAAACTGTTCTTATTTCCATTTGATGCACAATACAGCAAAACATAAATCTATTACAAAAAATTGTTTATCACTCTAAAGATGAGGCTATGTTTTCTTTTATTTCTATTCGTTGTGTTTACAATAGCAAAATCACCAAATTCACTATACTTTGAACATCATAACCATGTAATGAAGTGTTCTTTCTACTACTGTGTAATGTTTTATATAATAAGTATTATTGTCAGCAGTGATGTTTCGTTGCCAGAGTACATTTACATCAATCTGAAACCACATACCTGACAGAATAGCTGTGAAATTTTCTCCACAGCTGACCTGGGAGACCTTGAAAGGCAGGCTAAGAAGTGCTGGTAATGGTGATTCAAGTTTAGACACACCTAACCCTAACTGTCCACTGGCCCCGTCACCAAACACATACACCTTTCCATCCTCTATAAGTTAAACAACAAAAAAATACAACAAGGTGACACATGCTTCTGCCATTCAGTCTGTCACTCCGGTTGTTGGTGGGTTTATAAATCCCCCAAACATTCCAGCAATAAATTCAGAAAAATATTATTCACACAAATTTATGAAACTTTCAATAAGAAATCTCCAAACCAACAAATGAGATAACAGTTCATGAGCAATATATGGATGTAACTTCCAGGACTTCGACAAATGCATATTGGGAACAAAAGCCATAAAATCTTTTAATTTAACTGTGCATATCTAATGTACATGCAAATAAGAAATGAAAAATGAAAAAAATAAGAAAAAAGAATTAAACAAAAGGAAATGAAACAGAAAAAGAAAAAAAAATGCCTGTCTATTGTGTGTCAATGAGCACAGTGAAGCCAGTCCCTCCTCCACTTCTGACTTACATAGTGAATTATCAGTCAACTCATTGAAGTTTGGAAAAAAACAAAGGAACTCCATCTGTCTTAGCGTTTGAAAAATGTATTTCTGTCGCTGAGACAGAAGAGTTGCAACCATGCTTATTAATTTAAAGCTATCATAAAATGCAGTTCACACAACAAGTCATGCATCATACCTTGGGCCAACTTATTGTTAGTCTGAAAATGGTATAATTTATTGTGGTAATATTACTTCAGATTTAAAAATGTATGTGGAGTTTTTATCCTACCTCTTTGGCAAATACATTATCAATGTCGTCTTTAATGAACACCTCTGTCCACAGTTATATCTTCAAAATTTTCTCTACTTAAAGCCCACAGCAATGAATATCATGTGGACATTACAGCTTTTGCATTCAAAATGATTGTTTTGAGATCAGAGTGTTGTCAACTTTGTAACTCATCTCTCTCTCTTTCTCTCCTTCTCTCTCTCTCACACACACACACAGGCCAGAGACAAAGTTTTTCGTTTCGTTTTCATTTTTCTCTCTCTCTCATACACACACACAAACATTTTAAATAAAGACAGATGGAAGCCTAAGAATCAATCAACTATATGCCCTACATGGATAAAACATACAAGAGCTTGATGACTATTTAAGGCCTTGTTTAAAGACCCAGAAGTTTTCCATGGAAAATAAGGTGATATGTGGTACCTGTAAGGACCACAGTGTGGGACCCTCCACAAGACACAGACTTCACGCGTTCTGAAATGGCAGACACATGCTGAGGTATGTTGGTCTCTGTGACATCATCATCCATTCCTAGCTTCCCGTTTTCATTCTCTCCACAGGTATACAGCTCACCATTTTCTGCAATCAAATAAAGCAAACAGAACAAACTCAGACACTTCATTCCTTATCCAATTCAAAACACATTCAAAGCACAAATGAAAGTAAAGGAACAGGTATAAATGGCATTTTACCGGATCACGTTGTGTCAGATTTTAAAATTGTTTCAAATATTCCTACATGCTGATGAATATACATAAATGTATCTATTTGTCAAAACAATAGTGAAATCAAAATTTTACAATGTTTCTTATTAGCTGTAGAGTGTCTACCACAAAGGATCAACAATGATGTTCAATCTTTTTCAAATTTAAATTTGTTACTCTGTTTCATCTCCAAATGCTACTAACATCAACAGGTTCAATCACATAGCCGCCAGAGTCATTTAGTAAGCACATTTACCTGTCACTATAGCACTATGGTAATAGCCACATGCTATGCAGGTGATTCGCTGGCCCATGTGCAGTTCTTGTGGCTCTATGCATCCAGTTATTTCTCCCATACCCAGCTGCCCCTCTCCATTTGCTCCCCATACAAACAACTTCCCATCCTCTGAAAACAATGTTGCAGAACATTGTGTAAAGTGTAAGGCATGCACTTGATCAAGTTGATGCTATCACAGATGATAGCATACTGGTTAATACACTTCAGTCTTTTATTAAAGGAAGGAAGGAAGCAAGCAAGCAAGGAAGGAAGACAAACAGACCGACAGACAGTCTACATAACCAAAGCGGACATGACTTTGTTGTACATATCCAGAAAAATGTAAATGCAGCCTTATTCCTCAGTGTTACAAATTTTTGTCTGATGCAGGGATTTATGTACATTTTTGGGTTTAAATTAATAGTTAACAACACTGTTATGATTTTAAAAATACACAGGGGCTGGCAATCAGGCTTGTAATACACCTATCAAATGATACCTCCCAACTTTAAATCACATGACAGATCAGTTAATCAAGCAGAAAACACTGCACCCTACGCCAGAATAACAAAATATTAAACATCATAGAAATTCCTCTGTATCAAGAAGGCTGAAATTTCCCAGTGGACAAGCGAATGATCTCATGAGTGATCTTCAGATGCCTACCTGTTAGTGCCATGGAATGGTCTGCGCCTGCCCTCAGCATCCTGTATTTTGTTGGCTTGAGTTTGTCCACATGTCTGGGCATGTTGCTGTCTGATGCTCCAGCTATCCCAAGCTGGCCTTCACCATTGGCTCCAAATGTGTAAATTTTACCAGACTCTGAAATGTTAATTCATTCCTGACAGATTTTGATCTATTGAAAACTGCTGCAGTCCCAGAGATTTTGGGACATTTGAAATAAATGCTGCCTGCAAACTACCACACGTGTAATAATCTACTTTATGGATTTCAAAAGATCAATTTCTGAACATCAAAATAATTATAGAAATTTACTGAAAAATAATACTTGTTATTTGATGCCAGATGTAGTCACTGCATGCACCATACGTTCCGACAAAATTTAGCGGCATATAAGAAGCCCATGACTTAATCTGTGATCTCTATGTATCTTATAAAAAAATTAGAAAAAGACTATCAGTGATAAAAACATAATTTCAAAGCTGAATAAAATTCTTAATAAAATTTTAGAAGAATAAAATAATTCCTACCTGAAATCTGTCTTATGTGAAATCTGTGTAAAAGGCTGCATGGAAAAAGGTATCCAAGTGAATGCAGCAACATGGTGGGAGCCCATTGCCCTACACTTTTGCCAGATAGGGTGTTCATTGCAAGTGCTTTGTTTCCCCATAACATGGTCTCTTTTGTGGTCTAAGGGAAAAAACTCTAAAGAAAAATGGTTCATGTATCTAAAGATACCAGTTACTTCCCTTTCTATTGAACCAGTTTATGTTGAGCACTTTCAAAAGTTGCCATAAAACACTCTCCACTGTGTTGGCAGATGGAAAGTATCTGCAGCCACACCACTTATGGCACGTCGGGAATGTGTAAATTACAGTCCTGATCAGTGATTCTGAGAAATGGAAATATAGCAGAGACTATCGCGATTCTAGGGAACTTTACCAGGGACAGCCCAAGAGGCTCTCTCTGTCATAATATGACAAAGTTATAACTGATGGTGACAATAACAGAATGTCATTTCTGGTCATACGCACCCGTCGCAATAATGGTGTGCGAGCGTCCACAAGCAACAAGCAGTGACTTTTCATGTTTGAGTGCTATGGAAAACAAAACAAAAAAAGAAAAAATAAAGAAAAAATTTAAAATAAAAGAAAACTCCAAGAAAGCACAAGTCAATAAATGTCATATCCACTGTCCTTTTATTTTAAAATTATTAATTCAAAAAAATTAAAAATTACCAGCATACACGATCCCTTGGTACTTACATTTGATGCAAGAAGGTCTGTCGGCTATTTTCTGCGGTCCAATTCCCAGTTGTCCCCAATCGTTTGGCCCAAACATAAAAACTCTTCCACTTTCTGAAAATTACATGTCCAGCACTAAGGCAAAAATACAGAAGCAAACAGTTACAAATGTCAATAATCTGTCAGTTTATTTGAAAGGCCTGCTAAAATAAACAACTGGTTTCATTGCCATCTTTGAGAACTAAAAACAAGCATTCATGCAGGGAAATCTCTGAGAGGCTGCTTTAAATCTATGTTGAATAAATGACTACTTATGCATTCTGCAAAGTTCTCAGTCTCATAAACTATAAATCACTCTCAGTGAAGGACGACAGCATCTGATATTTACTCCACAAAGACAGCATCTGATGATCATTCCACATAGAGTGTTTCTGAGTGATATTTACTCCATACAGATAATATATATTAGTAATTTACTCCACACAGATAGTATCTGATATTTACTCTTTATTCTGCACAGACAGCATCTGATAATTACTCCACACAGAATCTGATATTTACTCCACACAGTATCTGCTATTCTCTCCACACCGACAATATCTGATATTCACTCCATATAGAGATACCTGCAATGAGAGCTGTGTGTTCGTCTCCACAAGCAACATGTTTGACTTGATCGCTCTTCACCCAAAACTTGTTTGGAAGATTTTCTGCAAACTTGCTTTTGCCAAAAGTGAATACTGCTCCACTTTCTAGTTATAAAACATACAAATTAAATCAGTTCAAAAAGGAGTGTGTCAGTTTAGCCTCAAAGAGCTAACTTATGCAATTATAATATGTACCTACTAACAAATGTAAATCGAAAGAAAAAAGTGTTTTTGCCATCAGACCTGGACAATTAGGATTCTAAATAATGATGCTAGCTGGTAATAAAGAATGCCAAATTGTATTATTGTGTAGAAAAATTCTGTTTTCCTTCTACAGTGTATATTATGGCAATATTACCCTTTACCAGTGTCTTAACACTCTCAGTGTCATCAGATGTAGAGTTATTAATTAGCATTGCAAGTTTTGCAGATTAATATTATTTATTCCTAAAATTCCCTGCACTTCTACATTTATATGACTTCATGGGCAAAAATACGGGAGGAGTTGATTAGAAAAAAATAGCTACTTGACAGTTGGAAGGGACCTCCTAGGAGTGAAGTGATCTGAAGTCAAATCACTCAGCCACACATCCCCCACCCATCCATTTTCTTTTGCATGTGCATGCACACTCACACACAAACACACTTTTTATTGCATACTACGCATTTCTCTTTCCTTTTTTTCTATTCCCAAGTGCAGCAGGACATTACGTACAAACATGTGGTTATATATTTTGTGCATTAATGATTACTGTACTAACAGTGAATAATATTTTCTAGAATGAAGTATGGGGAGGTGGTAGAGTTATAACTATTCCAAAGGGACTAAGTATTCATTCTGCTTCAAATGTGCAAGCTTTGTTATTTTGACTGCCATTTTGATTCTCTTCAAACAGGCATTGGCATAATCCATGTCTGTCACTGTGTGACAACCTGTGATGACTAAGTGTACATGAATACAATGGTCTATATATGCATACACACATGTATGTGCAGTTCCTTAATGTTCAAATAATTATAATATGTACTTTGGCAACTGGTTCCACGTGTCTGGTTTAAAAATATGAAAAAGCATATAGATCTATTAGTATTGCTATGGATCTATTTTACTGGGTTTTTTAATCAACATCTGCAACGTACCTTACCTAGCTAAATAACAACCTCAGCCTCCTATATACCTACGCCATGCTCATCGCGGTTCCAATTATCTCTCTAGCTGCCTAAATCAGTCCATGAGTCTGTCTTTTCAATGATTGAATGAAGCAAGTAAATCTATCATTTATGTCTTGAAATTAAAGCCCATCCCTAGCGAAAGCATGGCAAAAGATAGAATAAATAAATACTTCTTAATCAATGCAAATCACCAACACAAATTCAGCAGTTACAAATAATCAGATAATGCGCCTTTCAACTTTCACTTCGACAATCAAGTTAGGACCAGTTGATAGTTCCGAAGACCGAGCTCCGTTACAATCTTAGAAGAGAAAGCAAGTATTAGACACTGTTACATACAACTACGTCTGTATCATACACACAGTACAGTAGTTTAAATCAATGGTATCTTCAAAGAACGCACTAGAACCACCAAACCCATTCGACCTGTTAGTTAATATATTCGAAATATCATTAGTTAAAAGCGGTCCTGGACACTTTCAGCATAAGCCCGTTTCAATTCCTATGTCGACTACAGGAATTAGGACAAAAGCATATACCTGGGATATCAGAATCGTCTGCAGCAGCCATTTTGGTATCTGAGAAGTATCCTAAACAACTTTTCAAACTACCCGGATGAAATTTTTTACTTCCGGTTCGTGCCATCAAGAGCCTGTTGTTTAGGTTTCATTTTTGTTTTGATCACGGCGTTAGGTTTCGTTGGATAATCTCAAGTACAATCGCCGTGGTCATTTCGAAGACAAATGAATCTTGTATGACAGCGATATGTCCTTAGTGAAATAAAACAATAAATTTTGCTCTTTACTATTTAAAATGCGAAGCCATGTTTTGATCGGGAGCTATTCGAAAACACGAATTAAGCCATGTTATGATGTTTTGATCGGAAACCAGCGTGAGCGGTGACGACCAGTCATTGCTGTGTACGTTGATAAATATGCACTGATGTTGTCACACTGCTCTCGGCTTCAGTGTGTCTGCATATGTCGTGATGTGTGTTAAATCCAATAAATGAGGTTTTGATGTTATTTTTGGTGAGCATGCATTGCTCCATCTGTACTGATATTCATAATGATGTGGTTTTGCAGGTCGGGAAACCCTCCAGGCATCTCCTTCATTGGTCGTAGACGCTGCTGTCCCTCTCCTTGCCTTCTTTCCTGGTTTGACCCGCGGGGCGGCGGTGCAGCTTCCAAGGACCTGACAACTCGACTGTCCGCAAGGAAGACTCGCAATGCCACTGATACGGCGTGAGGGTGTGAGCCAGGCAGCATCCTCCATGTCATCTCCAAAGGTTTCACAGGGTTGATTGATCTAGGAGAACGGGCACGCTGAGATGAGCGACGGCGCTTCCCCCTTAAACCTTTTCAGGTAGGTGAAAGAATAATCTAGTTGAATAAAATGGTTAGGGTTTAAATTTCTAATTAACATGTCCAGCATCCAATAGAATAGGTAAAGTTAATTGTAAATGTGCCCAGTGGCAACAAATGCAAATCAGATGCAGCACTAAAACTAGCTACATGTAAGGGAAATGTAGCATCAAATGTAAAGTAACCTGCTACATGTAAGGAAAATGTAGCATTAAATGTAAAGTAACCTAGGTAAGGGAAATGTAGCATTAAATGTAAAGTAACCTGCTACATGTAAGGAAATGTAGTGCTAAAAGTAACCTGCTACATGTAAGGAAATGTAGTGCTAAAAGTAACCTGCTACATGTAAGGGAAATGTAGCATTAAATGTAAAATAACCTGCTACATGTAAGGGAAATGTAGCACTAAAAGTAAATTGACCTGCTACATGTAAGGGAAATGTAGCACTAACAGTAAAGTAACCAGCTACATGTAAGGGAAATGTAGCACTAAAACTAAGTAACCAGCTACATGCAAGGGAAATGTAGCACTAAAACTAAGTAACCAGCTACATGTAAGGGAAATGTAGCACTAACAGTAAAGTAACCAGCTACATGCAAGGGAAATGTAGCACTAAAACTAAGTAACCAGCTACATGCAAGGGAAATGTAGCACTAAAACTAAGTAACCAGCTACATGTAAGGGAAATGTAGCACTAAAACTAGGCAGCTGCATGTAAGAGAAATGCAGCACTAAGGATTAAACTCTAGCCAGCTGCATGTAAGGGAAATTTAGCACTAAGACTAACCAGCGGCATGTAAGGGAAATGCAGCACTAAAACTAGCCGCTGCATGTAAGAGAAATGCAGCACTTAGTGTGAGCAGGCATGTGTAAGGGAAACATGCCCAAGTGAGCACATGACTTCATGTTTGCTGAACATGGGACAAGCTGACCAGCAGCACAATAGGTTTGTGCATAGAGTTAGTGGACTTTGGTCTGCAGAAAAAGTTCTTGCTGAGTTGGGACATCAGCTGTAGATTAGTTTGACAGAGTTGCTTAGGCTGGTCGTGTTTGTCAAGTCTTGCTGCTTACTTGTTTGTGTGAGTAGGATAGGTAGTGCGTCTTTTTAAAAGGTGCTTGTCATGGTCTGTGGACAGCCGTGCTGCACATATTATAGTCCATAGTGTAGACTAGGGACCATGCTGGACATGATGTTCACTTTGTGTTCAGTGTTTGTCCGTTTTGTAGTGTCCGTGTGTGTGTGTGGGTGTGAAAAAAGAAAAGAAAAAAGGAGAGGCCTGCAACAAGATGCAGCACTAAAATTACCAAGACCTGTGTTCGGATGGAGTCAAAGACTTTGGGCAAGCAGTGATGGACATACCAGTCAGAGGTGACTCTACCTTTTTCCTCAAGAGGCACAATGACAACGTCTGAGGACTTTCAGAACGACCCTTGTACATATGTACTGTAAGTGGACCTGTAGATATCTGGTTTGCTTTGGAATGCTAAGCTGTACATTTTTAGGTTTAGAGCATGCTGAAGTGTTCCAGGTCTTTAGAAATAGATATTAATACATCCCGAGTCTAATGTCAGATGTTAAAGGAAAACTTAACCTTAGAAGTAACCTGTCATGAATTGATGAATATTGATGTTGTGAGTCTTTTTAACCTTAAATTTCAAGCTACAAAAGAACTGTTCACTTACAATCCAGCTTTTAATGCCGCTCATCGGCCTTATGTGGAAGCCACCATGTTGCCTTGATGAGTGATGTCTGATACCCAGGCAGGGAGAAAACTACTGCAGCAAGCAGCCGATAACACTCAAAGCAGCACCGTCACAGATATCGGGAAGACGCTTTTACAGCTGAACGCGGCACCACGCTGACACCATACTACTTGAGCCGGCCAAATACATTTAAACTTTATAAACTCTTTTCTTGTAAAAACAAAAGTGTACTGACCAAAGTAGTGAATTTGTTAAAATACTTCTTTGTAGAGTGCATTAATGAATAGATGAATAGGTGCCTATGTTTTTGCGTGTGGGTACGTCTGCGTGCGTGATTGAGCGTGTTGTGTGTTTATTAATCATTGAGTTTATTTATCAATATGTGTATATTCTAATGTCAGATGAACTACGATTGACATGTGTTCGTTGACATTAAAGCTTTTGTGGCTTCCGTCTACATTAAACGATTTGCACTGTTCGTTTAAACACCCGAACGCTTTGCACTGTGGCATGTTGAATGCTTCTGGGGAACTGACGTCACCAGACCAGACGACAGCAGCGATATTTTGCTTTCATTCGCGAAAGAGTACCACAACATGGCGACGTCCGTATGCCATTATTTACCAAAATTAAAACGTAGATTGTATGGAACTAGTACCGATACAGCTTGAAATTTATGGTTGACAAGACTCACAATATCAATATCTATGAATTCATCTCAAGTTGCGTCTAGGGTTAAGCTTTCCTTTAATGATGACTCCTAGTGAATAACTCAAAGGGTATCCTTACGGGCTTCCATGTGGAATAATTTGTCAAGTTTTGGACTAAATAGTTGTTAAATAAGAAATTGAGTCTGACAGTGTCAGTAAGTCCCCAGTTAATACTAAAGTTTTTAACTGAGAATCACTAGAACGTTTTCCCCAAACCAATTCAGTTTCACTGTTGCTTAGGTGCTCTCCAGCTTCAGTTTGTATCAAACAAACAAAGAACAAAATAAGTTTGCTGATCATCCACCTCACCATTTAGCTTTTTTTTAAAAGCCATAATAGCAATCATTTTACCCTGGAGCAAAGATTTGCAGGCTGGTATCTTACAGTCACAAGATTGGTGCCATGTATATTTAGCTGCTGACTGGTCAGAAGGGTTGCCCATGCAGCACAAAGACAGACTGCTTGTGTTTGCAGTTTTACTTTGCAGAAATTATGAAACTGAAGTTTTAAAGAAATGGTATTTGGCTATGTCTGCAGTTTGTGCAACAAACATATGCTCTTTATAAGTGAAATGTCAATGTTACCTGTTCATACATTTTTTCTCTTCCTGTAATATGATTTGGGGCATCAGGGGTAATTTGTATGCATATCAGTATGTACTACTGCATGACAGCCTGCCCACTTTGCATCATGTTTGTCTGACCAAAAGAGACCTGGACGCAAGACCTGAGGGCATCTCACCTGACCTGGACGGCAACCAAGCCGACAACCAGAGACAGAGAAGATGGAGGACAACAGCAGACGTCTGATGCTCCATGAGGGTAGCGAGGCAAGATAATGAAAAGATGCATATTTTTTAACAGCTTTTTTTTGTAGGGACGGACATGCTTCCCAGAAAGGTGCTGTATGAGAAAGTGGTTGGTTATGTTTGGAGTTTGATATGCAAGTCATAATGTGCATCAAAAATATGCTCTTCATAATTGAAATGTCAATATTACCTCTTCATACATTTTTTTTTCTTCCTGTAATATGACTTTGGCCATCAGGGGTATATCAAAATGATGGTCACCTTAACTTTGAGGATTGAGATGAAGTGACAATATTGAATGCCATGATAAACAGCTTGTAATATTACAAAGCTGTGGTACCTTTCACTGCAATGAAGAGTGAAATAACCATAGAAACTACATACACTATGCGCATGAAACCTCATTGATGGTGCACAAGTTTACATGCACTTACCTTTTAATGTGATATTTGCAATCCAAGAAATCAAATAATAATGAACATTTATTTACCGCCTTTTCTCACAAAAGCTCAGGATGCTGTACAAATCAGGGATACACCCACACACACACACACGAGTGCGTGCACACAGCAGGGTGGAGAACAGTATGACTTAAAAAACTCTGAAATCTGGCAGGGGTTCAGCAGCTACTGTCAGGCCCGCGGGTCAAGTCCAAACT
The DNA here is from genome assembly GCA_004794575.1 of Lanistes nyassanus. NCBI lineage: Eukaryota > Metazoa > Mollusca > Gastropoda > Architaenioglossa > Ampullariidae > Lanistes > Lanistes nyassanus. Next base: position 500,788 of record SMGT01001242.1, on the reverse strand, counting down.
ATTATAGGTAGTTTTTACATCAAATGTCTATGGGAACGCTTCTGTTGTCATTTGATCTGTCCCTTTTAATACACAAAAATCTTAGTCTACTGAAAACAAAAACAACCCACAAATACCATGCCACTAATACAGGTTTTACACTACTCACCACAGGTTGGATGGCAGTAATATCAAATTTGCTCAGGAATCCCAAGACTAAAGCAGACAATTCTTGTTCAGCCAAAAGCAGGATAGAAAAGGTTCAGCCAAGAGAAGGATAGAAAAAGTTCAGGCAAGAGCAGGG
>SMGT01001242.1:482963-499835 GCA_004794575.1 Lanistes nyassanus | reverse complement strand
TCAACCGATATTCCATGGCCATCCACTGTCACCATTTTCTCGGTCCATTCCCACTTCCATTTGTTAGGAATCTCTTCTTCTCGGGAGGGATCACCACGATTGATTATCAGTGACACGCACGACATTGCCGTCGAAGATATCCCGGATATCCGATAAAAACAGAGAGATTCGCTGCTTGGAACAGATCGGGTTGGGAAAAAAAAATAAATGTGGACTTGTAACGCGCGAGAACACATTTCATGCACACTTCGCGTGGACGAGGCACATAGTGAAAACAATGAAACACACACACAGAGGGAGAGATGAACCCAGCAAACACACAGATGGAGAGATGAACGAAACACAGGTTGGGATATAGATCGTCCTTCAGTCACAGATGGGTGGAAAAGTATCATAATAGAGAAAGTTGTAAGTTAATGCAGACAGGCAGTCGCGACGTCAGTCAAGGTATTTGCGGAAAAGAAAAGTTTTTAAGTTACGTTTGAAAGTCAGTAGTGATGGGGAGTGGCGGTGGTTTCACAACGGCATTCAAAATTGATCGCGCACGCAAAAATTATGCCAGTCACACGTGTAGCTGAGTCATACCAGTACTGCGCGCGGCATTCAAAGTGCTGCGGAAAACCACGGATCGGCCTTTGGATTGGTCGGAGACTCGGATTTTTGTTTTTCTCTGAACAATTTTTTTAATCCGCTGAACGCCAATTGCAATTCTCTGAAATCAGCGGATTCGCTGAGAGTTCTCCAGCCTGACACAGGTAGGTAGGTGAATAGGTGTGTTTTGAGGGCGGCTCTGTAGAGAGAGATGCATGAGAGAATGTGTAGAGGGAGGGAGTTCCAAATATGAGGTGCAGCATAGGAGAACGAGCTATAACCCGAGGAGTCGTAAGGTGAAAGGAATAAGTGGAGCAAAGTGTTCTTTTTGGAGTGTATCAAGATCTGAAAGACAGACGGGACCAGGGGCCTTGAAGGCGGAGAAATAGAGACAAGAAACTTTGCATTTAATTCTAGCCTCTATAGATACAATACAATACTACTTTATTTCCAACATGCAAGCATAGGAGTTGTCTTTGAAACTAAGTTACTCCTAATTCAATTGTTTAAGTGCAAGAAAATTAGGCCAATTCTTTAGGGATGAATTTACACCAGTGTGCAAACAAGTACCCCATTTATTACATATAAAAGGCCATAAGCCCTGCCCAGTTTTCCAGCACAATGAAAACAGCCAACAGAAAAACTTGGAAGTCTTGAGCTCCATACAAGTCTTTACTTCAGATACATGAACTGCAACGTTCTATGACTTCATTTGTGTTTAAAAGATAACTTTTGCAACAATTTAACAAAAGTATATTATAAAACACTTTATCTGTGTATCTCACAGCACATAGTAAAATTGCATCAAAATTCTGGTAATTTCTGTAAAATTTGCATGTAACTGAGTAATTACATGTTATTAGGAGCACCCAAAAGTAACTTTACAAATCTCTTTCAGTGGCTTGAGACCAAAAAAATCTCCCAAAATTTCCTTAAAATAAATCTCACCAAACAGTAATGAGCTTTGTTTATACAAAAATACTACAGAACATGTTCACACAATAATCTTCAACTACTTTGGTGTAAGCTATTTGCTCACGTTCATAACAAATTGCACCTTATTATCTAAAAGAAAACTTTAAGCACAACCTAAAGCACAGGAGGATTCAGTTTTAAGTTTTCTTGTTTTGTTTTCCAAGTCCTCAAGACTTAATATACACCTCAACTCCTCAAGGTAACACTCAATGCCAGAACCTTCCAACTTACGTTTACAAGGGCCCTGGAATGATTTTCCATATGGCAAATGGAGAACTTACTCAAACCGGGGAACTTTGCAATGACTGGAGACAATCTCTCACAGGATTACTTCAGAAATGTGTGAGTAGTTTACTCCAGAAAAATATTTCACATGTGCAAATCTCTAGCAATACAATCGATCATAATATCCTGTATTGTAAACTAAATTTTAACAGGTTCACAACTTTGCGAACAGACTTTTTGCATGACTGGAGGTTTCTTACAAAATGTACACCTTATCTGCATATAATGGACCCCTGAGCAACTGGATGTACTACATATTTTTTTAAAATGACATCTTTCTGAGGAGAAACATTACACAGATTAAACACAATCTAAGAAGATTTAACTAATGTATCAAATAACTTCAGCTTTACATAAATGTACTTGTCTCCTTTATCCATCCATGCAATGCTGTTTATTATTTAGACAGTAAAATGACAAATCAAAGAGCCAGGAAGTTTGAAAGTTCCTAGCACTTAAAAAATATTATTTCATTTCACTCAATCAAATTTGTGAACATTATGTACATTATATATTTACATTACAGTAGATTTGACAGATTTATTAAATCCTGATGAAATAAGGTCATGTCCACAAACCATCATAACTGGAAATAAAACATCCAAACACAAATGGTTGAGACACACAGTAAATGTCAAGTGATTGTCAACAGTCATTCTGACAATTTTCAAAATACTTCTGAATGTAGAATCTCATTTCCTTCAACACAGGTCTTTGCTGCGGAGATCTCTGGTGACAAAAAAGAAATAGCACAGCCATCAGCCAAACCATCAAATTACAATGACGATGTTTACTTCTGAAGACAGTTAAGCGAGGAATTTCCTCACCCAGTGACTAGGTCCGCTTACAAATGACTCTAGCTTTTTTGCTTTGATGTCTATTAATTTCACACTTTACAAATTTCTTCTTGTGCTTACAACACAAGCCATAAGTTGCTGATTCTATGATTTAAACACAAATACTTTTCTGCTGGCTTCCCTTTCTCTCGTAGAACACAGATATTACCTCCCAGCAGCCCTCCAGCAACCGTTGTGCATGGTCTGGGACATCAAGGGATAATTTTGATGACACCTGTTTCACAATCTGTTGTAAAATAAAGGAATGCAACAAATTAAAAGATACTCTAACACATAGCCATCAAACAAAACCACACTGCACAAACCTTCTAAAACATGAAATGCACGCATTTGTCACAGCCAAGTTTATTAAACTTCTCACCATTTACGAGAATTCAGTGAATAACTCATCACATGGTGATTAGCAGTTGCTACTGTGGTAAAAGCTGTTACACGTACTTTATGTGTTGGAGTATCTTTAGGTAAACTTCAATATGCAAAATGCCAACTTGGCACATAGCCAGAAAATGCATGATAAATGTACCAAATGAAAACAATGGACAGATAAGATAAAGACTGCAAACCAGAATTCAAACAATAACAGCCAGGCATATGATTGTTTCATTCTGCTTTAGAAAACTATATTTAGTTTGAAAGTGAGTGGGAAAATCTCTTTCCAGTAGGTCAACTGTCTCCCTCCCACCATTGAAATGAGAAAGGTAACCTGTATATCAATAGTCCTACCTTCCTTCCAGTCTCTTGGGGGTTACAATGGCGGAGATTGTACCATGGCCGAAAGCCTGTCAGCATCTCGTGAAGCAAACATCCCATGCCCCAGCTGTCACTTCCAAGTTCTAGGTCACCTCCTGGGACGAAAAGCTGTTAGGGGAGAAAACCATCTGCTTGACAAACTCTCATCTGCTCTCCTTATGGCAACCTTTAGCTTATTGCGATGCAAATACCAAAAAGCATCATTTACAACCAATCTACATACAATAAAATCTGCGAACAAGGGCCACTGTAATGAAAGGCTGAAACTGTGCCTTTGTGGCAGGTGGCCTTTCTTTTCAGGGGACTGTCAAGGTGAGATATTGCAGTCTGTTAGGGAAACCAGTCATACAGCACAGTGCAAAACATTATAAAGAATTTATTAATAAAATTCTGCATAATTATTTACGCATCATTAGAAAAATTATGTAGACTTTATTTACTTAATAACCAAAAACTGTTAAAAGACTCTTCAAACTGGTTCCTGTGGTGAAAAATTCTGAACTTTTAGATTGTGTTGCCCTTCCTGCCAGAGAGATTTGAACCTCTCATCAGGACTCACAATCACTGTCAGCATCTACGTTCTGCAGGTGTTCATTTGTGCTGAAAACTGATCGGCGCTGGCTGTGTTGTATAGTAAGTAGCTGTGACTATCTGTGTTGTATAGTAAGTAGCTGTGACTGTGTTGTTATTGCCAGGTGTTCATTCCGTTAAGGATCTCTTAGAGGCAGGTTTTACTGTATTGCCTTCTACTACATGTGCATATATATAAAGATACGTGTAAAGATATATAATAAAATACAAAACTGATTCTCATTCTGATATCTCACATTATGACTCTGTCTTTTTCTAAACTTAAAAAATTATGAACAGAGGTTTAACCTCAGGAGGTACTATGTCTGCTGGGAGAGAAAGCTTAACAGCCCCTATGTCAGCCTCTTGTCCTGACAGACACACTGAAGATGTAAAGTTTGTCATCTTGATCCGGTGACTTCTGCGTTCAATGATGAAATTAGTGCCTGCAAAAAATGTAAGAGAATGCTTCACTATTTCCACATTTATTTCACCGCATCTGTGGAATTTCCATTAGAAAATGCCTACTTACAATCTGATCAACTTTTCCCACTCACCCCTCTCCCCACCAAAATGTTTAAACACCCACACAATCAATCAAAAAACCCATGCACACACACACACACATGTACAGACACAGCTACTTACTATCCCAACAGAGATAAACTATCTGCTTGTCATGTAAATATTCAGTGGCTGATAAAATCTGAAGGAAGAAGTTGGCAGTTTTCTGACACCTCAGTCTTCTTCTCTGTGCAAGGTGTTCTTTCAAAGTGATCCCTGCCAAAAGAAGAGTTTAGCTTTAACTTCTTTACTATCCTTATTTCCCATCATTGGCACCCAGATAGGTGTCAAAATGGTTTGCTCATCTTGCTGTCTAGGAAATGCCACTATTTCTAAGTCTATTCTCTAACCCTCTTCCATAGAAAAAAAAAAGATAAGGATGTTTTATCTTTAGAAATACTTTGAATTTCTTTAACTGGGTCCTAGAACAGAGAAAGTCATGTTTTTCTCAATTGAAGTTGCTTAGATCTTGGTTTCTAAGTCAAACAACAGTGCACTTACAGCAAGGCAAATTCAAATTCCTAAGAGAAAGAAGGCTATGCAAAACTCTCAGGATGATGGACTTTATAAAATGAATATATGAAGAAAATTTTTATTCTGTATACAGAACAAAAAGTGTGCAAACAGCTATGATTTAGCCTTTTATATTCTTAGTCTTTACCAGGTATTTAAAGTTTTTTTTTTTAAACCTGGTTTGCAATAAATAACTCTTAGTCATTAATCCATGAATGGTTTGCAGTAACTAAAAGGCCCCTAGCAATCAATTCACCAATGAACTGTTAAAGGAAAACTTAACCTTAGAAGTAACCTGTCTTGAATTGATGAATATTGATGTTGTGAATCTTTTTAACCCTAAATTTAAAGCTACAAAAGAACTGTTCACTTACAACCCAGCTTTTAATGCCGCTCATCGGCCTTACATGGAAGCCGCCATGTTGCCTTGATGAGTGACGTCAGTTACCCAGGCAGGGAGAAAGCTACTGCAGCTCGCAGCCGACAGCGCTCAAACAGCATCGCCACAGATATCGGAAAGACGCTTTTGTTCGTGACATCGCGAACATTCGCACGATAATTTCCGTTATGGATCTGGGAGTTGTAGCTTACACTTATGACCCAGAACACACGGAGGAAGAACTACAAAACACGGAAAGTACCGATACTGAGCAAGACGACGAGTGCTGTTGTGACTAGTATATTTACATAGGTGTCCTTTGTTGTGTACGGGTGTGTCCATGCACACATATACATGCGTTTGTTTTCAAGTACTTTGTATTGCTATACAGGCCTTGTAGGCCATACATATGGCATATTTTAAAAAATCAACCATACTGTATGCATTATTTGTATATACCTATTTAAGTATTTTCTATATTTGCTTATATAAAATAAATAACACTTCATACAAATTATATCATGATTAAAAAAACCGTAATATTTTATATCATTACCATTAGTTGTTTAGCAGTAAAAAAAATTTTTATTTTACCCACGCTGTCTTTTCACTCTCAGCTGTAATTGTCTGTTCTCACTCTCAGGCTCAGCTTCCGTCCGGTCTTGCCTTACTGCAATGCCTTTTTCATTGGCACACTCTGTATTGATAATTGTCGGAATGGCTCCTTTCTTTAACTTTTTCTTAAAAGTCTTGAAGCCAAGCAAAGCAGCCACATCATTTTCGTAGGTGCCTTCAAAGCACTCCCTCGTAAAATGGTCCTCGCACACGAGGTGCGATTTGTGCCATTTATACTCCGCACGACGAGCCAACTTGGCGTTCTTTAAATTTTCAAGCCACTTTTTGCATAGTGCATACAAATCTTTTATTTTACTGGATTTATAATCCCAAAAAAGCTCTTGTGGCTTCTGTCTACATTAAACGCTTTGCACTGTTCGTTTAAACACCCGAACGCTTTGGACTGTGGCATGTTGAAGAATGCTTCTGGGGAACTGACGTCACCAGACCAGAAGACAGCAGCGATATTTTCCTTTCATTCACGAAAGAGTACCACAACATGGCGATGTCCGTGTACCACTATTTACCGAAATTAAAACGTGGATTGTATGGAAATAGTACCGATACAGTTTGAAATTTGTGGCTGACAAGACTCACAATATCAATATCTATGAATTCATCTCAAGTTGAGTCTAGGGTTAAGTTTCCCTTTAAATCAATCAAAAGTATTTTAAAACATACCAGATACATATTCTGCACACACTAGTAACAGATCATTTTCCCTGTCTGCTGCAACCCAAAGATGGTTCACAATCACCTTCACGGCATCTGAGTTTCGCAGTCCTCGGAGACACTCCAAAACTTCCAACTGGTTGTCAGTGTCATGAAGCCATGTCTGCCAACATATATAGTAACACAAACCTATACACCATATCTGGTTGTCAGTGTCATTAAGCCATGTCCGACAACATACAAACATAGCACAAACCTACACATTAAGTGCAGAATGAAAAAGCAGTCTGCATTTTCACGTGTAGATGCCCTTTTCTTCTAACTCTTCAGAGTCTCTTTCATCAGAAAGAGTCTACTTAACAAGACGATATCATTTTTCGCAGTCAAAATTTAACACTCATGCATGTACACTCCTGCCCAAACATCCTTTTTTTGCAAAACAGCTTTTATTAAATAAAATAACCCCTGGAGTTCATGTGAAAGTTTCAAAGTCTATTACAAGACATCACATCTATTTCTGTTTATGCCGTTAACAGGTATAATCTAAGTTTAGGGTGTATAGTTTAACAACATTTAGTCATTTACAATCAAATTTTCTTTCTCACTTACAATTTTCAGGACCCAGTCTTGACACCGGTTAACAGAAGAACGGTTTAGTAGAGACACGCGAACAACAGAGTGGGTTTGCGACAGAAGATTCTGGACAAACCAGTCCCTTCCCTCCTGTGGCACACTCTCGAAAGGTAAACCAACATCCAGCTACATGATGGCATGGGAAGAAAACAGAAAAAAACTGTTGCCATATTAAGAAATATAGTTTTGAGTTGATTAAAATATATCTGAAAGCTTCTTGGCAAAGGTACATAAATAAATACTAATTGAAACAATAAGCTGGTATTTCCTTCATGCCAAATGCTTTGCATGCTAATACTGCTCTAGAGTGTTGTTGTCAGAAGTGAGAATGGTTCCACAGACTAGTAATATTTGAAGCAGACACAGACATGATGGTTGCTATATACCAAAGCTGAGGGAAGTTTCAGGGAAAAAAGTGGAATCACACCATGATCTTGCAAACCAGAAATTAATCAAAAGCAATTAGAGTATCTGGAAATAAAGATATTATTTACTGCACAGAGATTTCATACCTTCAAAAACTTTCTTGAGAATTCGACCCAGGGAGGGATAAAAGCATTAACACTGCTGAATGGATATTTTAACGCAGAGAGAATCACTTCTTTTGGTGTTTTTCTTCTTTGCTTGCACCTGCAGATATAATTTCACAAATGGCTGAGCCATTCAGATTCTGCACCAAGCATTCTTCCATTAAAAGCATTTAAAAAAGAACAGCAGGGTTTGAATTTACAGGTGGATTTAAATCTACAACTGGATTTAAATTTACAGACATAAATTCTTCTTACCAATCACACTGCTCAACATGTTTTACTGATAAGATTTTGTAATATGACCACTGTGTTAGCAAGCTAATGTTTTAAAAAACAACTCACCATCTCGAAATCAAGCGACACCAAGCGACACGACAGTTTGGCAGGTCACAGTCTTTGTAGTGCTGATGAAGTAGTTTTAAAACTTGTTCATTTTCTGTTGACAAGTTTTGCTCATTTTTGATAGTCTCTTTCAGGTTTGTGATGCTTTTGTGCAACTGCAAGAAAGAATTCTTTTAGTTTTATATTTAAAAAATTAAAGCAGCACAAAGGGCATTTTCTTTCAATAGTTTTTCATCTACCTTTATAAAAATTTGATACATTAAAATAGACAAGTGATAAAAAGAACTATATGAAAGTAATAAAGATAAGCTGAAAACAAAACTGCTTATTCAGATTGTTCTGATTCAAAGATATTCTTCTGTACTGACAAACAAGTAATGGAGTACTCTAGCTTCCAACCAACATTCCCTACAAGCAGCACAAGCCATTTATTTTGGCTAAAGTTGCTGTTCACTACTTTTGAACTGCATTCTAGCAAACCGACAGATCATTGTAAACTTTCACAAAACCACCAAGAAAGAACACATTATTTATGACATGTTTTGATGCTACATTTGGATGGTTTGATTGATCAAGGGGATTTGTTAACATTATGTGCATTTTATAAAACACCGGGTTTTGGGTCCAAAAGATTTGTTATGCTGATAATGTTATTAAGAAATCAACTTAGCAGCAACATGAACAAAAACTGAGGAAACACTGTTTTCTTTAATAAAATTTTTTAAAAGCAAAAGCTTCTGATATGCTTACCTCAATGTTATCATCGATACAGGTGTGTGATTTTCTTCATGACAGTGTAGTTTGTTTTGGTAGCTATACGGTATACCTTCAACATGCAATACCCCAGAAAAATTCCTTTATGGATTCCTACTAGCAGTAACCGTATTCAAGCAGAAAAGCATATTCACCTGAACGCAAGCAACGTCATCACAACTCTTGTCACAACACTGAGAGCAGTTCACAATGCACTCCATGAAGCTGCTGTCTATACCAGTGCCAAAGCTGCTGCCTGACGGATACCTTCCACTGGAGAAAGACATCCTGTTGTTCTCTAGGGCAAACTGAAAAGAAAAAAAATGAAATGACTTTTGTGGAACAAATCACATTAGCTGTGTAACCACTGAAACATCTACATTTTTAAGAGTTAATTCTTGTTTGTGTCTGAGTTTATCCACATATCTTCCTCTCTCACACACATGCAAACACGCTATTTGTGCATACACATGCATGGATGCATGCACACACACCCCCCCCCCCCAGCACTTTCACAAAAAGGCATGCTACATCCCCACCTCTGCAGTATAAGTCCACGATTTTAAGAAATACTCAAAGCAACCATTTTTCACCTCTTTCACAACAGCTGGAAGTGCCTGTTGTATTACTGGGTGTGGCTGGACAGTTAAGCGGCTTGACTCTGCATCTTCAGGACCAACCAAGAAAAATGACTCGCTTGACATCTCTGGCTTACTGCTTTGAACGCTGGCCTGTGAGGCGGCCATGGGATGGTGTGGTTGTGGTGTAGAAAGCGTGCTGCTTTCCTGGGAAAAAGGACCACTTGAGGCTGCAGGCCTGGCATCAATTCCTTGGGGACCAGTTATACCCAAGTCCTTTAAGAGACCTGAAGAATTATGGATGTGTACAATATGCAACAGGGGATAAATCATCCTTTCTCTTACAAAGTTTTAATTTCTTTTACTTTTTCTCCACAGGAATATCCTGGGTAATATTCCATACTGTATTAACAACCACACATCAAACCTTGATGTGTTGGATAAATTTAGAATTTACGTTCTTGGTCAATTTAGAATTATCATCACACAACATCAAAACATTTTGTTATACAATTATTTGTATTAGAAATGCATGAAGGCATAATGAGGTGAGGATGGGGGAGAGATTACAACCAGAACATAATCAATCCTGATTTCTTCTGCTGGCCTGTTATCTGGAGAATGTAGTCATATTTTATTTTTAGAATAATTTTATAATCATAGATTACACAGATTTGGTGATGGTAGGAACTGAAAAAGTGCAAACACTTTATTTCGGTTCTCCTTGCCTTACAAAGTTTTAAAGGAATTTTTTTTGAAAATCTAGTCTATTTGTTTGCTGTTTTACGCCAAACCAGCAACCACAGCAGGTTTCTGAAAATCATGGGGAAAGTCAGCAGTGATTGATTCCATTAAGATTTAAAAATGTTGACTCCAAATACGGCTGTCACATCAGGCTGACTCAGGCATGTGATTATTTCCACCAATAGGTGCTGTTTTCCCTCCTGGATATTTTCTGTTTCTGGTATAGCGAGGGCAGTACAACTGTGCTGGGGCTCATTATGGGAACATACTAGGCTGTATCACAGCAAGCAAACCAACCCTGTAGGATAAATTGGTACCACACACAGAGGAAATAATGAGACTGCTTTCAAATCATAAACAGACTTTCTGAGGACAAACATAAAGTAAAAGATTGATAACATTGCTGACTAACCTGAAGGAAGCATTTGCTTTAGTGTCTGTGGAGATATTTCTGCTGGAAAAAATGGACTCCTAGGGGATGGTGACAAGACTTCTTGAAAATTATTCCTCAACCATTCAAGCAGTTCTGCAAAGTCCTCCTTTTCGGGGTCGAAGTTCTGCATCCTTTCCATGAACATTCCTTCAAAGAATTCCCGCTGGCACTCTTCATTTGTTTTTGGGAAAAATTTTGTTTGGTGTGACGAGATTTTAGCTTGCTCACTTCCCTTAACAGAAAATGACCTCACAGCTTGTGTAGAAGGATGCTCTTGCCCAAATGGCAGATGGTCAACAAAATCAGAATCATCTTTGCTTTCAGACGCACTGAAACCCTTGACATCATCACAGTTTGCTGTGCTTTCTAATGCCATGCATTTTTTTGCCTCACTCGCAGGGTTGATAATTTCTGACCCAGGGCTGTTATCTGATGTAAAGATACTCAGCTTTGGCAATTCAGCTATATGTGTTGAATCTGGTCTCCAAGGTGGAACTACTTTCATGTTTAAATCTTCAAGGGAAACAGAGAGGGTTTTACTTTCTTGCCCATGGGCACACTGACCTTCATTTGATTTCCCATGAACATTATCAGCAGTATCTCCTGCTGAAACCTCCTGGACAAAACTGTTTGCCTCATCACTGTCATGTATGCTTCCGTCTACATTCACTGATGTGAGCATCATGTCGTTAGTTCCAAGCTGATCGCTGTTGTTATCATTCTCATCAACAAGTCGGGCATTTTCTGAAAAATTGGTAAGAGAAGGTCGTCGCTCTGTAGGGTCCTCCAAGATGATCGACTCCTGCTCACTAACTGTTGAGCGGCTGCTTGCCTGAGATGTGTGTGATCCATCTGAAAGTGATCCATAGCCACTACTTCTAAAACGACTGCGACGCTTCTGTCCTTCTGCAGATATTTCCAACTTCTGTAAATCAGCTGTGGGCAAGTCTTCAAAAGTGACAGACTTTTTCCTTCTGGTACTCCCTGTGTTTGGAAATTTCTCACAATACACGTAGCCTTCAAATATTTTCTTCCTTTCATCACCATCAGGAGAACTGTGGAGGCTTCTGTCATCTGGCATTTCAGCTGTGCTTTGGATGAATTCTGCAACTACATCCTGTTCATTACCATTGCTGTAAGGTTCAGAGACTTTCATGCTTCTCTTCTTTCCACACCAACACTTTAAATAATTATCATCAGCTCTGTTTTTTATTAGAATGTCTGGGGACCATTTAACAAGTTGAAAACTAGCTTCTTGTACAACATCTGGAAGCTTTGCTGGAACACTTGAGCTTCTCTGGTGAAAAAATGTTCTTCTTCCTTGAACACTATGCCAGTTTTCTGGGAAAACGCTGTCTTCTGTTTGTCCATCATCAGGAATGTCTACAGAGTCAGCTTTTGCACTAGTAATATTGGGCAGCCGGTTTCTAGCAGATGAGCATTTCTCATCACTTTGTACTGGTAGTTCTTGTAAATGTGATGAGGATACTGGCTCGCTGAATCTGTGTCCACAGGAAGCCTGCTCCTTCCACAAGTGGCTTCTTTGATCTTCCTCCATGGATTTACCTGGGACCTGATTTGTGTTATGAAACCTATTTTACCTGTGATGCACCCAAGATGGCAAAAGAAAGTATAACTCTAAGGTCTGCTAATAAGATAATGGAATATTGTGATGGAGCTGCTCGATGATGTTATGAACAGGATTTTTTTCAATGCACCTCCTGCCACCATGTATCCAGTTCAGTTTATATCCAGTCTATCAAAGTTTATATTTACAGCAACAGTAGCTTCCAACACATTTGTTGTAAAGTGGGGAGGGGGGGTAACATCCACCACTGAAGTTACAGTTGCAGTTCTTATGCATGTAACAGAACTACACAAGCAAGCCAGAAGCCAACACCACTCAGTTGATGATTAAAGCCACTGCAGCATATCACCACTCAAAAAACGACAACAAACCATGAATGTCACCGTAGCATATCACTGACCCGGAAACGGCAACAAGCTACTGATCTTCCACCTCGATTTTTCTCCTAGGATCACATGAACCCTTGCTTCATATACAGTGTTTGAGGCTACATTCTTCACACAGAATCCAGCATCAGGAACATTACTTCTGCTGTCCCTGGGAGAAAACAATTAATATTGGTACAAGAAATACTCGATCAGACAATTCAGTACACATAACCAGTGTTCCTTATAAACCGTCAATCGGGGAAGAACTGTTTAAAGACCAGAAAAGAAAAACCGAAGCCTTTGACTGAAACTTTGAGTTTGAGCACCTTGCTAATTTACAAAGCAAATATTCTACTACTTACCAGCGACAGTGATAAACATCCTAATCTCCTTGATAAGAGTGGGTAAACTTTGAAGTCGTCTTTCAGTAACAACTCTCAATCAAATGATCCGCAAAAGCTTGATGATAGTATTTAAACATACTTATAATCATACTAGATGTAGATAAGATAGTCGATCATCATCATGACACGGAAGTTTAAAAAAAAAGGGCAGAAATCTCAATAAATAGTAAACCAGCTTTTAAACCAATTTCTGTTTTAAATCCTACCATGCTGTTGTTTGTCTTGCAAACATGTTACAAATTTTGGTATACTGGGCACTCATGCAGCATAGATGAAGTAATACCTTACCTCATCCAACAGGTTTCACGAAACCAAAACATTTTTCCAAGAAAAGTGAATGCCGGGGTAATTCCATAAGTAATTCAGAGTGATTTGCCCTTGAAGAAATAGCCAATCACCTTAGACGATTTGCGCTGTTTACTGTAAATGGAGGTCATTTTAAATAAAAATTTACAACTTGAATGTTTTTTTTTACAGAAGACTTAGAAGATAATCCAAGGGATTACATTTTCATGAATGTAAGTTTTAAAATGCTTTACTACACAACGTTTAGGAACATTCGTTCTTTTTCAGTCAAGTATTTAATCTATTAGTATTAGATGAAGATCGTTCTATATTCATAATTTCATTTATTAAAAAAATACGGAAAAACAAGCCGTAGTTTTGATGATGTAGCTGGTAATATTTTTGTAGAGCTTCAGATTTTGTTTTAAACGAGACTGATATTCTCCCGAAAATGCATATTAACAGTAACAGTTTGAACGCCAGCAGACTACCGTGACCGGCGTGACGGTTCCCATGCCACTGGCCGTTTTGATTTTATTTTGTGATCTGTGATCGCTAAAATTTGCTTACTTTGTAACTTTTTTTTTTTTAGTTACTGTGATCCGTGATGACTTCTTGCTGTGATCTGTGAATTTTTTTGTGAAGATAAGTGAGTTGGGGTATGCTTGGAGTCCCAAAACACAAAACCAGAATATTGAAAATGATTGACAGTTATCTTGAAACAGAAGCTGCAATACTAATGTTATTCACAACATATTGGAAGATGGTGGCTAATGAATTCTTTTAAAGTGTGTATATCAGACAGAATAATAGTAATGTTGCCTGTCACCTCAGTATCAATCATATTTTTAGTAAAATTTACCACCAGTGTTTGTAGTGTAACAACAGAGGCTACCAGTGTCAAGTTTTGTGTGTGTGTGTGACTGTGAAAGCAACAGAATGAGTGAAAAAAGTAGGATGCACTTATGAAGTGCTGTTCATAAGCGAAAATAGCAATTGTGAATTAGCATGCACATATTTGATAAGATATAGTCTATACTAAATGTACACATAGTATGCTATCATACACTTTCACTTGTCATAATCTGATCTCTGGCTGGGAAGATAGACCTAGAGCAGCCTTTAAGCATATAAAGGGTTGGGAAACCAGAACATTATTGGGCTCAGTGCTTGTTTGTTTTTGCCTTCCCTTTTTAAATTAGTGTCCTTATTCAGATGCTGGTTGCTAATGGTTCTCTGCACACTCTTATTTTATGATAAGTTTATGCATTCTTTCAACATCAAAATTTCACTTGGGATGTCAGAAAGTAAAACTAAAAGAAATGAGAAAAGTTGTGTGTGCATGCCTGTATGTGATTGTTTACATGTGTGTGTGTGTGTGTGTGCGCGCGTGCACACTCATGCATGTATCTGAAGTTCTGGCTGTTCATTAAAGAATGTCACTGTCACAGGTTTATTTCTAACAAGACATTTGGATCGAGATGTTACAGAGCTCTATGGCATTTTCACTGGAGGCCATCAAGGCCAAGCTGCATAAGATGCAGCAGGTGCTTGAATCAGAAAGGGAGGTCACTCCATCCCTCAGTCAAGAACCACTGACAAACACACAAACCAGGTCCTGTGACTTTGATGCTGGCCATAAGAATGAGATGTCAGATGTAGCCATTTTGACAGTGCCATCTTATAGAGGTGATGGCGTGGCCTTGTTTCCACCAAGTTCCCATGGTGCACAGGCAAAACTAGCAAATCATGTCAGCTGTCAGAATACAGACTTTGAGCCTGGATCTGCTGTCCACGAGAACAGAATGTGTTCAGGCTCAGTCAGTTCATCCTATGCACTGCTCTCAGATATACAGAGCAATGTGAAAAGCAGTTCCACACAGTCATCTGCGGACATTGTAGGAAAGTACTCAGATTCTGTTTTGGAAAACTCTGGAAAAATGAGTAGCTTGTATCAAAAGACTGCAAACACAACCAGAACCAAGTCTTTAAATTTGTTTGATGGTACTTCAACCAGAGAACCTACAGATACACAGAATACGGGGACAACAACATTTGAAGTTGAAGGTAAGATGGGAACAATGTGATTTGATAATATAATATGCTTGACTATTTGTTCTACAAAATAGCATAAACAGTGTTGCTTGCTTTTCATTTCCTGTCATGCTGACTTGTTCAGGTGGGTGTGTGGTCTGGTGTCAAAGCATGTGCAGTTGGGCACAATATTCAGATTCTAAATGTGATCTGTTACCCATGAAACATGGCTGATATTTTCAAGCCTAGTCTAAGTGATCTTTTTAATAGTCTTTTCAAAGTTGCAGTTGTTAAGTCTGTGCTTAAGTAATGAACTTTGTTTCAGACCATATAACACGCATGAAGCAAATTGAAAAAGAAGGCAACTCACCCCAAGAATGGACAGCCTACATCAACTTCTTGAAAAGTATTCCTTCAGAAAACAGCATCCTTAGCAAGCCCTTGTCTGAGGCATACAGCAGAGCGTTCTACGTAAGTTATGAAAGTGCAGACTCATTGGGGTGGTTTACAACAGAATGTGTGGATGCACAGGTGTGTAGACATCAGATGCCTGTGAACATTTCTAACCTACTTTGTAGTTAGGAAGGACAAGCTGGAAACAGGTCATGATAAACTAAGCTGTAGGGCCAACCAGCAAAACTGTGCCACAGTCAGATTTTCTTGGGCTGCCAATCATTTATATTGGGTCAGCTATACCTGTTTACATAGGGCTAAATCAGTAAAATCAGAATATACCAAAAACTCAGTATCACGTGTAGCAAGATCTTAGAGGCAGAGATAAATAGAATGTAGGGTTAGGATGGTTGGTATGGTTGACCAGCAAGGACTCGGGCCATATAAAGCCACCATCAACACCAGTGACCACCACCCTATAAAGCCCCTGCTGACACCAGTGACCACCACCCTATAAAGCCCCTGCTGACACCAGTGACCACCACCCTATAAAGCACCCGTTGACACCAGTGACCACCCCCTATAAAGCCCCCGTCGACACCAGTGACCACCACCCTATAAAGCCCCTGTTGACACCAGTGACCACCACCCTATAAAGCCCCCGGCGACACCAGTGACCACCAACCTATAAAGCCCCCGGCTAAACCAGTGACCACCACCATATAAAGCCCCGTCAACACCAGTGACCACCACCCTATAAAGCTCCCATTGACACCAGTGACCACCACCATTTAAAGCCCCCATCGACATCAGTGACCACCACCATATAAATCCCCCGTCAACATCAGTGACCACCACCATATAAAGCCCCTGTCGACACCAGTGACCACCACCCTATAAAGCCCCTGTCCACACCAGTGACCACCACCCTATAAAGCCCCCGTCCACACCAGTGACCACCACCCTATAAAGCCCCTGTCCACACCAGTGACCACCACCCTATAAAGCCCCTGTCG
>SMGT01001242.1:467367-478426 GCA_004794575.1 Lanistes nyassanus | reverse complement strand
CCCCCCCCCCCCCCCCCCCCGCCCTCCTTTTTTTTGCTAGTCAGCACTCTGGGTGACAAGAAAATACAAAATTTTGTTCTAAATGTGTGCTTCTTTAGCAATACAGCATGACCCATCTTAGGCCCACCCTTCTTCCTGGTGGTCTTGTTTATTTGGGCTTTCCAAAGTGAGTTTGAATTGGCCAGTGAGGAGCGCACATGTGTGGCGCATAAGGTATGCGTATGTGCAGAGGGGCCTTACCAGGGTTATACTGTCAAACTTTGTGTTTGGAAGGTGGGGTTAGGGATCGCTAAAGTGAGAATTTAACACTTTGGTTCATGGTAAGTATTGTTAAAGAAACACAAATTTAGAGCAAAAATTTGTATATAACCTTTATTGCTGCTTTGATGTTCAACAATAAACAACCATGATTCACCCCCGTCCCCTACCCAGCATGAAAGGATAGCTGCTTTTTTTAAATATGACAGGCTTTAGAATAAACATGTTTCTAGCATTTTTTTTTAAACAGTACAGTAGACCCCTCCAATAAGACCCTCTCTATTTCAACCCCCTCTATGATAAGACTGAAATTTTGTCACCGACCCCTCCTGGATTACACTGAATGTACTCTCCATCAAGACCCCTCTCAAGGCCTGATTCTGGTGCTTTTTGAAGTCTTAATATGGAGGTTTTCAGTGTATGTCATTATCTCATGCTAAACATCCTGTCGTGTACAGGTGACCATGACAAAGCACTGAGTATCTTAACAAAAGCCTTGTCAAAAGGGAAGGCACAGCCCAAAGAACTCTTGATTCAAGCCATCAAAGCTGCAGAATCTGGACATGTGAAGCTTCTTTCTGAACATGAGCAAAGACTTGAAGGTATTCAGATTCGGTGCCTGGACCTATCCCAGTAAATACCCCATCATCTCTTGTAAAGTTTGCTTCCATACTTCTCAGTATAGAAGGGTAGTAAAGTGCTGCATACTGTAAATAATGTTTTAGATCAGGTTAACACAAGTCCTATTTAAAATCAACACTTCAGTAAGTCAGCATTTCTGCTTGGCATTGTCATCTGACTTTCTTTGTTGTCTGCTATTAGCTTCTTTAGAATTTTGCTTTCTGGTTGTCATAGAGCCATGGACGTTTGGAAAATCTGATTTTCAAGACAGACCAGATGCTAAAGGAGCCAGTGATCTTGGGTGAGAAAACCTGTTGAAATGAGTGTGTGGGTGACGTGGTTTCTACTTCTCTTGCTTGATGCTAGGATTGGCTGGACCGAAAGTGCATTTGGCTATGCTATGTTGGCTATGAAAGATGTCCATAACAAGGATCATACTACATTGAAGCCCTTTCTCAATTCGGTGAAAAGAGAAAATGATAGGATGATATATTTTACTTATAGCACTTTTCTGTGGGTATTCCCTTTTTTTATAGAGTGGTACTACCACGGTGCACATGAACTTTTCTGTGGGTATTCCCTTTTTTTATAGAGTGGTACTACCACGGTGCACATGAACTTTTCTGTGGGTATTCCCTTTTTTATAGAGTGGTACTACCACGGTGCACATGAACTTTTCTGTGGGTATTCCCTTTTTTTTATAGAGTGGTACTACCACGGTGCACATGAACTTTTCTAGGCCAGGTTGTGACAAAGCTTCCTGAGTCTTATTAGTGTCTGGTTAACATTTGTCATTTCCACTGTTGCTCAATACATGTGTAAAATATCATAGTTTTTATTTTCCTTCTTGGGGAGGAAGGGGAGGGAAGGAATACAAGAATTAAACCATTCAGCACTAAAACCTGGTTTTGCTTTCTAAAGGAGACCAATGTTGCTGAAAGCTGATTGTCACCATGTTGCTAGGATATGCTGATCTCTGCTGGTCTCAGTTTTACTCTAACCACCTTGGTGGTCTAACAGTTAGGACATCTGCTTCCGAGGCCGGAGGTTGGTGATTAGTGTCCTGGCCAAGTCATACCAAAAACTTAAAAATTGGCAATCTAGTAGCTGCTATGCCAGACGCCTGACATTGGGACAGTACTAGGACTGGTCGGCCCGGGGATAGTATAATGTGACTGGGTGGGACTGAAGTCCATGTGGCGACAGCAGTCCAAGTGTGGCAGCACGTTAACTTGTCTTACCAACGCTATTGTGATATGCACCTAGTTTGTGGTGGGACATTAAGAAATAAAACCTAATTTTTACTGACCATAGAAAATCTAAATTTTTCCAGTAGCATCTCGTGTATACCTACCCATCTCTACATGCACATCCCTTTCCAATAACCTCTGGTACATGCATATCCCAGGGTTTCCAACATCTTCGCTTTTCCACACTTTTCTGCTGCACGCAAGTGGTTCTGCCTTTAAAAAAGAAATCTGATGCTCAGAAAAATCGACAATGTTTTAGTTTGAGGTCTAATTCAAGTTTTAAATGGTAGATATAATACCAAATTGCACTTTTATAAGTATATCATGTGTAATATTCTGAAATTTATGCTTAGGTATGAACATTTTGAACATATGTCTGAAACGTTATCATTTGCTTGTATTTTCTCTGGTGAATTTCCTCTCATTTTAAGTCTGGCTTTTTGAAGCCTTGACATCCCTCTCTAATAACATTTGTACATGCATAATCCCTTTTCAATATCACCTGGTCAGGCATATCCCTCTCCAGTTATATCTATACATGCATACCTTTTTCCAATAGCATCTGGTGCATGCATATCTCTCTCCAATAACATCTGTACATGCATATCTCTTTCCAATGTCAGCAGGTACATGCATATCTCTCTCCAATAACATCTGTACATGCATATCTCTCTCCAATAACATCTGTACATGCATATCCCTCTCCAATAACATCTGTACATCCATATCTCTCTCCAATAACATCTGTACATGCATATCTCTCTCCAATAACATCTATACATGCATATCTCTCTCCAATAACATCTGTACATGCATATCTCTCTCCAATAACATCTGTACATGCATATCTCTCTCCAATAACATCTGTACATGCATATCCCTCTCCAATAACATCTGTACATGCATATCTCTTTCCAATGTCAACAGGTACATGCATATCCCTCTCCTATAACATCTGTACATGCATATCTCTTTCCAATGTCAGCTGGCAACTATATATCCCTCTCCAAGAACATCTATACATTCACATCTCTCAAAAAATATCTGATACATGCATATCCCTCTCCAGTAACATCTACACATGCACATCCCTTTCCAATAGTATCTGGTACATGCATAACATCCTTCTCCAATAACATCTACATGTCCATATCCCTTTTGACCCTTTCCATTATCATCTAGCACATGTATCTCTCTCTCTCTCTCCAATAACATCTATACATGCATATCTCTTTCCAAGATCTGGTACAGGCTTATTCTTCACTAATAACATCTGGTACATTGTATATCCATCCTTATTTTTGTGAGTTTTATGAGGAAATAGATGTATTAGGGCTGTGTATCATTTCCCTGTGTGCTGTTGTTGGACGCCAGCCATTGATGTCACTTGCTGTAACAGGTCTAGCAGTGGCTTCACTATCCCCAACCTAGACAGCGAACTTTATCAGGGTGCCAGACAGGGCTTAGCTCCCTTCATCAACATGGACATCACAGAGCCTCCAATCACAGCAGAGCCACCTAGTGCTAGCAAGGCTGGACTCCGACATTACAGCAGCACACCAGAAGTGCGCACCCTCATGGGGCCACGTTATTCATCTTCCCAACTGAAGTCCAGGTACATTTCACTTTTTGACATTTTGCCTTTGTAGCCTTTGACATATATATATATATCAGGGATGTATTTCCACTTCCAAAATTTCCATTACCCTGACAGGAGGTAACTTTCAAAATCTATTAGCCTGCTGAGATTTCCACTAGCATAGGTTTTTGTTAAAACAATAACTGTTTGGGTAACACATTTTTAACATACTCTCGACATAGGGTCATCATCGATTGATACCATTGGGAACTCATATGGATTTTGGCACAATTGAAATAAATGCTTCTTGCAAACTAGCACAAGTGGAGTTATCTACATATTTCGAAAGATCAATTTTTGCAACATCAAAATAATTATAAAATTTTAGTAAAAGCCTGTTAAATTTACTTACTACTTAGTGTTAGATGTGGTCCCTGTATGTGCTTGACGTGGCCAGATGGTTTAGTCACGTGTAAACAAGTCCATGACTTCCTGTGGCCTCCATATCTTATTTTTTTTAAATGTAGCGATAAAAACATAATTCCAACACAAGCTGAGAGAAAAATTTAAAAAGAATAAAATGATTCCTACCTGAAATCCATCCAGTGTGGATTGTGTGTAAAAGGCTGCATTGAAAAGATATGCAAGTGAATTCAAGCAAAATGGCAGGTGCAATCGTCTCGCGAACTCCTAAACAAGATCGCATGGTTTCTAGAGCACAGTCTAGAAGAAGTCGTGTATTGTGTGGTCTAAGGAAAGGAACTCGATAGAAAAGTGATTCTGCTAGAACACCAGTGGCAGCCTTGGCAGTGAATCCCTATTTTTACAAAAAATTTTGAAGTCATTGTAAAACCTTTTCCAAAGGGACAGCAACCAAAGAAATTTCTATTGGAGTACAAGGATGTTTACTGTCACCTGTTCTCTTGCGGGTGGCTCTCAGCTGGATGACGCGTACAGCCTATGCCAACTTGGGAAAAAGCATCCGGTGGATGTTGACCAGGAAGCTCGAAGATCTAGAGTTCACAGATGACCTTGCCTTGCTGTCACGCCGCCTGCAAAATATGCAAGGAAGAATCGACTCCCTGGGACAGACTGTACAACGCTTGAAGATCAGCCAAGAAAAGACCAAAGGACTGTGGAACAACAACAGGCAAGAAACAGTTATGATCAGGGAAAAGGCAGTAGAGGATGTCAGTGAGTTCACCTACCTACGCTGCAATATCAGCCAGTCCAGAGGGACAGACGAAGACATCAAGGCTAGGATTAAGTAAGCTTAACAAACCTTTGCCACCTTCCGCACAGTCTGGAAGTCCACCACCATCTCCACCAAAACCAAGCTCCAAGTTTTAGGCTCCAGTGTTCTCATCCATGGGTCAGAAACATGGAGAGTCACCAGCAATACATGTAGTTCCAAAAAGATCCAGTACTTCATCACCAAATTCCTCCGACAGATCCTACACATCAGGTTGTTCGACAGAGTGCCAAACACTGACCTGGTGGAGGAACACTGTCAAGACCCTATCCTCCACAGTGAGAAAAGAAAACAAAACTAAACATTAGTCACTGGGCTGTGTTGAATAGCCATTCATATCTGCACCTCTGCTCATACGAGTAGTGGTAAGATGTATGTTTTATGTGCACCTTATGGAAAAGTGTTTTAAGCACCCATGTAATCCAGCCATGGATTGCAATATTTTCTCATATCTCTATGTATGTGTTTGCTGGGTTATTCTTTCAAAAACGGTGCCAAAACAGAGACACAAGAGGAAGAGTTTCTTCTGCCATTAAATATTTTCTGTTAGGTGTTCCTCAGTTGGCTGATTAAAGTAGTCTTCAATAATGGAAATAGATATGTGAGGTGTATGACCCCAGCGAGTAGGTGAAATGCGTATCGGTGAAAACTGGAGTAAGGTAGATGTCCACGTCTGTCTCTTTCTGTTTTACACGGGTACATGTGCATACATGGCATATGCACACGTGTGTGTGCACACTTGTGCAGATATCCACATGGCAGACTTCCCTGTAATCAATGCATCTGCTATTGCACAGGAATCTGAAAAGAATGTAGTGAATTTTTTTTTTTAAGCCCATAATATTTGAATGTGGTGACTCACATTGACTTGCCTTCAGTTTTCGTGAAAGAACATTTACATTATCCAGGTCAGTTTTTGAGGAAGTGGAGGATGCTACCTATACATGCACATGTGCACATGCATACATTTATGCACATGGACTCTACCAGTAGCCATTCTCAGACATGGGTTTGTGTGACATATGGAATAAATAAATTAGTGCTTGCTTGTATCTTGTGTGTGTGCATGCACACTTGTGCATATGCCTGTCACTTGCAGCAAGCTGAAAGGGAAGCTGGGTCAGCCGATGCGTGTGCGGAACCCTCTACAGCAACATGCAGTGACCATGCTGAGTGGTGAGAAAGAAGACGATACAGACTTTTCCACCTCTTTTCGACCACTGGCTCCTCTCTCCACACCCGCATCAGGTTTGAAGTGAAGAACTTGTTTCACTGACTGCTACTGTACAGTCATTTTATTTTTTCTTAACCAAATGCATGGTCATCATAGTCTGCCAACACTTGTTGGGATGACCACATAAACAGAGTGTCATTTAACAATCCTTCAACAAACATTTGAGAGTGCCATGGTGCTAATCTTCTGGTGTATTCTATAAACATTTTTTCTAAATCTGCTTATGATCTGGTTCCCTCTGAGGAGCCAAGGCTGATGCAGAGATAATTTTATGCTGCCATTAGCTGCCTTGTGGGTTCAGTACAGGAATTATTCTAAATCAGTGACCTTTGGTCTGCAACGATAGACTGTGTGTCATCACTGGAATTTATCATTTCTATTTGATTTTGAATGTAAGAGTCTCAATCAGCACAAGACATTATAATGCAGTGCAAAAACTGCAAGTGGCATTATGGTAAGGGAGTGAACATTGATGTGGGGCTGTGCAAGGAACAGTTTTCACTACTTCTGCCACCTTTGTCATACAGTGTGCTTAACTGATCCTTTGGCTGTTTGAAAATTCACCACTTTGACTGTGCCCAGTTGAAAAAGACAAATGTTAACGGACCTTTCAGTACTAATCAGACTAACACAAGTGAGAACTGATTGGGACATCCCATTTTACAATTGTGCTATTGTCTCCATGTCTGTTGAAGAATGTTGTAATGTATTATTTTCTGTTATTGTAACGTAATACAGTATAACACCATATATTCCATCTATTGTGATACTTTTGATAAGAGATAATGTTCTATCCACTGATGCAGCAAAGGTACCCGTGCTGCTGACCTCTGAAAAGGATTTTTACATTTTATATTTTCAGGACTTTTCAGATCTTCTTCCACCTCAGGCTGCCAGAGTGATTTCACACTACCTGTAGAAAACTCAAATATGTCTATGCAGCCAGGAGTGTTGTCTAAAGATGAAGATAACAGTGCCATTGAAAAAAAGCAGCCCAGCAGCACAGTTAGGTTTGTAACTTTACATGACAAAAAAATAACTTGAGATAGGTCCATAACCAAAGGAATTTAGAACTTAGAAGAATGAAGTAGATAAAATAAACCTACCTATACATTTTTTTTAGGTGGGGGGGGTGCTTTTCTCTTTGCAAGTTGGTGTTATTTCTTGGTTGCTTGCGTTGCATTGAACCATGGTTTTGTTCAAAATCTATGGATAGCATGATGCTGACATTTGAATCTCTAAGCATTATCTCTTCGTTTTATTTTTCCATTGGTACAGGAAACATGTGGCAGCAGATCAGCGTCCAACAAATGAGATAAACCCATTCCTCACTGTCATAACAGAGATGGAAACCCCTATCAGTGGTAAAATTCAGAAGGATTCTGCCTGCAAGGGGAGAAAACCATGTGAGGCTGTCTTGAAGACTGAACCCAGCTCAGGTTGTCCAACAGGGGTAGGCCAATGTTCAAATGCTGTGTCTGCCCAGGTTTATGGATGCACACTTCTGCAGGCAGAAGGTGCTGGTGTTAAGGACCTTGGTGGAGAACCCTTGGCCATAGGAAGAAGAACAGAAGAAAGGGAACAGAGGGTGGTGGGTGCTGCAATCTCTGCAAGAGCTCCCACCAAAATGGAGGTGTCGTCAACTTCAAGCTGGCAAGGGTATGTCAGAGAGTTTAAGTTGACAACAACAACAGCAACAAGAAAAAATACTTTAAATGGTTTTGTCAGAGAGTGCCCAAGTGAGATTGCAAAAGAAAAATAAAGTGAATTTTTCACTGCACTTTGCAGTGCTGTTCCTGTCATGTCCACACCTTCCTGCAAGAATCAGATGTTGCAGGATTTGCAAGGCACAAGCTTTCAAACTCCAAAACCAGTAAGTAGTACAGCTGAGAAGAATGAGTGACTTTATTTGACTTTTATCAGGAATTACTTTTTTTGTTTGTTAAATAACACTTATTTGCTTACTGGTGTATAACTGCAACATTGCACAAAAGTGTTTTGTTTCCAGGATTTCATTGAGAGCATTGTGGTGAATGGTGAACACTACTGCATTCTGAAGAAAGTTGGTCGGGGAGGTTCTGCTGAGGCAAGCCATGTGCAAATCATATACATGCTCACACACATGCACACATGGACACACATTAACTCTCAAATGTTTGTGCTCTTGACAGTCAGCAGCCAGCAGTTAAAGAAATAGCTGCATAGTTTTCCCTTCACATTAAGTTAAAATTTTGGATAAAAGATAATGCTTTTCACTATTTTTACCAATGGAGAAAAGTTTGAATGATGAGATTTGAATGATAAAAATCTGCATCTAATAGAGATGAGGAAGAGGCTGGCAAGAGTTAATATTGTCTTCTTTGTCTGACAGAAACAGTTATATATTCCCTTGTCTGTATGCATGTAGAAGTATTCCATTCCTTGAAACTGTTTTCGCTCTAGGTCTTCATGGTTTTTGACTCCAAGAAAAATGTTCGCGCACTGAAGGTGGTAGACTTAGAGGGAGCTGGGAAGGAAGTCATCGGCGGATACCGCAATGAGATCAGCTTACTTCAGCGGCTGCAGTACTGCGACAGTGTTATCAAGATGTACAACTTGTATGTAATGACTACGTAACACTTTTGATATTTCCACAGGTATTCCGCCACCGTTTATCAAAGCAGGAATCTAGCCCTATGAACGAACCTGTCTGTGGTTGCACATCAGTGAAGTTTTTGTGGTCCCTCACCTTACAGTAGGTTAGCTGGCAAAAGGACATGTTTCTGATGGCATAAGGAAAATTAAGGCGGTCACATGGTGACGTGGGGATTAGGTTAATTTTTCAAAAAAGATCAGAAACAATAACAGTCATTGTCTGCAGACAGCAAGATGACTTGGTAACAAACTTGATGTCACTTTCCACAGGAAACTGAAGGATGGGTTTGCACAAAATCTTGACGTAATGTTTTGATATGTGAGTTGGTTCACTGCAGGTTAGACACCTTGCTTCTTATTGCTCAATAACTTGTACTGCAGTGAATACAATGAGCAGCTGAACCGACTGTTCGTAGTTCTGGAGTTTGGGGAGACAGACTTGTCTGGATTCTTTGCCACCCGAGCCAAACAACAGTGTGGAATGGACCCAACCACGATCAAGTTTTACTGGAGAGAAATGTTGCGTGCAGTACATGCTCTGCATCAAGAAGGTCAGTGTCATTAGTACAGTAGTCTTTCTGTGATACAACTTTACAAAAATCAACAAATTAGGTCTTAGAGTTTCACACACCACACCTGTTCTTCTGCAGCTTCTTTCAGATATCTATCACAAGGAGAACAACACAAGTTATCTCAGGACTTTTTAATAGTTCCCAGAATTTACATCCTTCACCTTGTAACAATATTAAGATTTTGGCTACTCTAAAATATTCTTCCAGAACAAGATATGGGCAAGATATCCATATGTGGATATGGGCAAGCCTCTGTACACACATCGACGTCTGAACTTCATTGTCAAAATTACAAAACTGCTACATGGTGACACCAACAGTTTCTCACAACATATAGCTCTGCAGCTTTTTCTTTTCACATTTTTGTCACTTTCCCATTTGGCGAGAATGCCTCAAATTATGCTATATCTGCATCTTCCCTTCACCAAGACATTGGCCAGTCACAGTGGCCTTTTCCCCCTCCAGATATTTGCTTGATGAACTCATCATGGTGGTTCTCTTATCACTATCTAAGCCTGATATAAACTGCTAATACCATATATCTTTTTTGAGTCAACACTAGAGGTCAAAAATCAACAGGGCTCTTAATGTTTTTAAGAAAAATTATTTTCAACTGTAACATTGCTTTTTTCCTTTTTCAGGCATAATCCACTCGGACTTGAAGCCAGCCAATTTCATGCTGGTAGCTGGGAACTTGAAGTTGATTGACTTTGGCATTGCCAATGCCCTGCAGCAGGACAAGACCAGCGTTCTGAAGGAATCCAGGGTGGGAACACCCAGCTACATGAGTCCTGAGGCCATCATGGCAGCCTGTGATGATGGGGCTGATGACTCTTTCAGTGACAAAGAGAACATTGACAAGAGAGCAAGACCTAAATACAAGGTCAGCTTCCACACACATACACGCATACCTGCATGCACATGCACATGCATACACCAAACACGCTACACACACACCACAGTCCCTCAGACGCCAGCTGTCTTTGGCTTGGGTCTGGGTCTTGTGCTCATACATTTTCTGTGGATGTGGCACTTATTCTCATGGCCAGCCAGTAACTGTGACATAGCCTTTGTTGCTGATGGTCTAAAAAGCTCTGTCACCCCTTCCTTTCTTGCTCACTTTTTCTATTTCTCTTTCTCTCTTTCTGGGAGTGAGAATTTGACAAACTGCTTCTGCCATGTATCCTCTGCTCCAGATCAAGTGGCGTGTCCATGCACACTGCATGATTGTAACATAATATACTGTGGATCAGTGTGTGTCAACCTGCCTTGTTTTGTTTTTTTTATCATTGATGTCAAACTGATTTTGCAGTTTCTTTCCAGTATGGGTAGAGGAGAAAAATATTGCTGTGGCGTTCCATTTTCAGATTGGAAAGCGGAGCGATGTGTGGTCCCTTGGCTGCATCTTGTACAACATGGTGTATGGTCGCACCCCATTCCAGCACATCAAAAACAACCTGGGAAAGCTTCAAGCCATCACCAACCCCAACTACGCCATCAAATTTCCACCTATTCCAGACCTTCAGCTTCTGGATGTACTGCAGGTCTGGCAGCAGCATGTCCATCTCCCCAGTTCTCACCACCACCTGTCTGACATTCCTATGACTCCATCATTACAATTAAAGCCATTCATAACTGAAGAATAAGCATCCTTGTGGC
>SMGT01001242.1:420092-466772 GCA_004794575.1 Lanistes nyassanus | reverse complement strand
TTAAATATACCCAAAGGCTTGTCCCCAGACAAAGGTTTATTTGTCTGCGGGACTACATTTTCCCTACCAAGGTAGTATCTCCCCAAGCTGGATAGACCGCAAGGGGAAATAATTTTGGTAACCCTGAGGGGGTTACAGCTCAGTTGCTCCTTTCACAAGAAAACCTTGAAGAAGTTTTGGGGGGGGGGGTAGGTTTTTTAAATTCTTGCTTCCAGCTTTATATGAACTGTTCTGGTCTGCTGCTAGCCCCTGAACATGAAAAATTACATCAACACTTTATATTTAAAAATCCAGTGGTAGGAAGAGCAGGTTGCTGTATGATTTATGTCATGACAGAAGTGCTGATGTGTCTGTAGAAATACCTCAAATGTCATCACTGTGTAACTTATTACAGAAGTGTTGTGTCTGCAGAAATGCCTCATACGTGATGCAAAGTCTCGGCCCACAACAGAAGAGCTACTTAAGCACCAATACCTTAAAAGTGACAAGGACAGCAGCACAAAGGTTCCAACTGATAAAGGCAGCGAACAATTGTCTTCTGACTTTTCCAGAACACCAGGTATTAAGAAATAGCATTAAGGTGTTGACTCCATTTTTTCAAGGGTTTTGTAGCACAGCAGTCTAATTGGAGCATGTGCTTAAGGATGAAGGAATCTTTTCTGTTTTTATCTTAACACCATCCCGTTTGTGCTGCACAAGTAAAGCTTGGTTTTCAGTGCTTGTGGTAAGCAGTTTTATGTACTACATTTTAAAGACTGCAGCATAGTGATATTCACATTGTTGAGGTCAGAGGAGAAATCATTCTGAGAAAGAATTACTAAGAAGTATAGGCTGAATTGTTGAGACAGCTTAACCTTTTTTTTTTTTGCAACAGAACCTTTGAGGCTGAAGGAGCAACTTAAGACACATGTAGCACAAGGCTGTTCTCCTGGAACGAAAGCTGTCATCATGGTAAGAGAGATGACTCAGACATGTCTTTCACAGGACTTGGAGGTTGTGGGGAGGGGGGGATGAAGGGGGTTTTTTTTTTTTTGTTAGGGGTGGAAGTGATACAAGTGAGGGTACCCTAATAGCTGAATAGCTTTTAGTTTTCTTTTGTTTTACATCTATCACTTTTTCTTTTTTTAAGGTGGGATGGCTGTATGACTGTCCTGTATAGTACCACTAATCCTAGTCAATGGTATGTCCCAGGAGCAACTTCCCTTTCCCTCCTCCAATACATACATTTTTTTTCTGTTCTCAGAGTCTCCTGCAAAAGCTGGACAAAGCTGGTTCATAACACTGGTGAGTAAGCATCACACAGTATGATAGGATTGATACCCCTCTTTCTGCACTAGTTAGGCTCTGGGCATGAAAATATTAACGTAAACCATTTTTTTATGAAATGCATCTTGAAATAAACACATTTTAAAATTCTTTGGAGTGTGCACACTTTTGTCATTTCAACAAAAATCTGCATTTTTCATTATTTTCAATGTAGTTCTAACTGCAAAGCCTCAGTGATCTGCCCTTATAACAAAGACCTATTTTCCACTCCCGTGTGTGTGTGTGTGCTTATGTGTGTTAAGCTGTTACGAAGCTTTCTCAGTTTGAAAAAAACCCTATGCAATAATCATATTTTAACTGTTTTTTTCATCTGATATGCTGCAGTTTTGTGTCAGATGTCCATGAAGGGAAAATGACCAGTGATCATGTGAAATATGACAGTAATTTATGTGGATGCAAGATCATGTCAGCGGTAAAATCTTGCATTGTTTTTTCAATCTGTTGAAGGTAGGCTGATCAGCAGTGACTGGCCAAGAAAGACAATTCCTCTCCAGCCAAGGAAGAACTCTTTGAGGACTCCACTCATGCACCATGACTAGTTCCCCCATGTTTCCAGGGCTGACCCAGTTGTAGTTCGCCTTTCCCATGTGATCATATTCTTGGCTTCTCATCCCCCACCCTTACCTCTCTCTGCAGACCTTATCAGTCACAGTTGTAATAACCATTTATGTGGTACTATTTTATTCCGTACGTTTATTGCCTTCCAGAACATGCCAGAGTTAGAACCTAATACAATTTGCGACATCTGTTTTATGGCACTTGCCGTCACAAAGAACAAATGACTGTTGTCTTCTCTCCGCAGTTATAACTGACTGAACAAAGTAGGAAAAAAGGAACGAACAAAAAACATTTTTGACGTGTTTCCAGATATTTACAATTACAGATTTTTGTACAGTTTATAAAGAACATTCAGAACCTTTACTGTTTCTGTAATGAGTAGTCGTCTTTTTCACTTTTCAGTCACCAGGGCTTGCTTTACCCTTTGCATCAATGGCAATTCTTGTAGAGTGTTACAATTCATGTACAAAATGTTTTAAACTTTAAAATGACAATTTCTTTCCTTGTTATGTTGATGATAATTGCATTCTGGAAGTGAAAGGGTTCCAGAACTGCACAGCAGTTACGTACCATGTAACGCATAAAGTTGTATTTTGTGTATCATGTTTAAATGTGATTCCAGACACTCGACCATGTAGATGGATGCACATTGCAACAGTTTTTTTCTCTCCCACTTTCCCCATTATGCTTTATGGTTTAGTTTCTAAGCATGCCAGCTGGAAAGAAATGTACATGTATATAGAAATTATACATCTAAATGTGCCTACATGCTGTAAGTAGATGTTAGAGCTTGGAGCTGGGGGCCAGAGAATTTTAGGTGGACGCCCATAGTGACACACATATTCATGTATGTCCAATTCAAGTGCATGTTAAAATCTTCTGATACCAACTTGCCTCTTAACACATACAATCTGCTAGGTCTACTACAAACAAGTTTTGAAAATCAAAATGATGTGCTAAACCACTTAGCTGTTGCTACTTTGAGAGATTATGCAGTTGGAGCTGGTTTTCAACAGAAGTGCCTGAAATAGTCCTTTTTGCCATCACGTTCTTGTTTTATGGCTAGACCCATCCACATATCTTGTCAAGATAAAAAGAAATCAATAACTTAAAACATGATTACAGCCTCAACTTATTAATATCCTTGCCACCATCCAATGAAATTTTTGTGAATGTAAGGTGGGGAAATAACAGATAGCAAAGTAAGACGGATATAAAGGTGGCTTTGGGGATTGTGTACATTATCATGCCATGCTGTGAGCTTGTAAAAAGTGGGAGCCTGAAACAATTTTCCTATGCAGTGTAATAGTAAAGCAGAACCTTTTTCTTAAAAGAAGCAAATGGGGGGCTCAGAAATGCCACGCCTTATATCAAGCTGAGGTTTACATCAGTTTTCTGTCTTGTATCAACAACACACAGTCTTTGCTTTAGAAATACTTAGTCCATTCAACGCTGCAGCTCCATAGTTTTGTTTTTACCTTTTTTTTTTAAGATTCTGTGATCAGTAAAAATATACAGACCAGGTTCTGGGCTGTGCTGGGCATTGAAGTGGAAAAACACTGGTGCATTTGTAATGCTGTTTTTTAATACATGCAGTGGAAGCTTATTTGTGGCCCCAGTTTGGTAATATATGGCTTTTAAGCTGTAAATTTTACTTTCAAAATTGCTTCAAAGAAATGGAAATAAGCAAAGGAAAATACAAAATTGCTTCATTGGTTCCATCTTGTTTGTCATAATTTGCAAGCCTGACAAAACTATGTGGCCATATCTTTTTTTTAAAGGTCTCATAGAATAACCAAGTGTGGCATGTTTATAAACACAAGAAAACATGGACCATGGGCTAAGATAAGGTATAAAAATAAAACCAACGTTTTGGGCCATTAACCCTAATTCTTATAGCATGGCTCAGTAAACTTATTGGTCTTACCAGGTCTAATTTTGTGGACGGAAACTATCGAGATTATTTCGATTTTAAATTCACAGTCGGAAGGTTGAGGCTACCGAGAAATATTTAAGACTCCCATTTTACTCATTCAGACTGTTGAGCTATTTTAGGGGCGTTTTCACATTCATCCAGCAGTGCTAACCAGTGTCCATCCTGTCAGAACAGCAGTGAGAAGAAACCCGCCTCTCAATTTTAAAGTGTACAGAAATGAAAGCAACAGCCCCACAGAAAAAAAATGTAACCAGCCTACTCAGCTTCTGTTCAGACTGCACGCCATGGCAGAGTTGCGAATTCCAAAAACTTGGTTTAATAGTCCTAACCCTCGGTAATACCAAAATGAATTTATCCGCTTATCCAAGGGCATCTTCCCTCCTGCCATTCGTGTCTACGCTCCTATTTTTTAAATTCAACTTAATCCACTGCTGCTGACATCACCGCAAAGATACGCCCAACAGAAGATCTGTTCAAAATGGGTACTTGGTGACTTTTTTCTTACAGGTGGTCACTGCACACTTATCCCTCCCTCTCTGGAGAATCAAATGAATTCACCGAAATTTCTAGGTATTTCCAATAGTTAAAGCGGACAAACGTTCGCAGCGTACCTACAAACCGACAACACAACCAAACCATGAAGAGATAACTCTCCTACACCTACCGGAAGTTTATGTTCTGTATTCAGGAACTTGTGACAGAGGCGCAGGTACCTTCTGGATCCTTCAGTTTTACGACTGTGTGCGATATAGCTTACCAAATATAATGGATAAATTAAAAAAGGTTCTGAGTGGAAATGAGGAAGAAGACGAAGACAAGGGAATCGTCACTCAGGTAATATTATTACCTTGGTTTTCGCTTGTAAGTTGACAGCAGACGATTTGGATAGTCACTATTATATATATAGTCTAATAGTGCACTAGTGGGTTCATCATCATCATGATCATTGCAGTCCTTGTATCAATACAAAATTTTCATAATGTGTCAGTTATAGGACCTCATTTTCGTTTAATATAATCTTTATTTTTTGATGTTTTAGAAGCTGTCAACATATAGCTGAAAATCAAAACCCCTATAGCTGCAAGAGTTAAAGTACTGAAGTTAAACGCCCACTCGCGTACGCGCGCGTGCGTGTGAACGTTTTTATGTTTGTTCGCATACAAATAATAGGTTCAAAGTCATTTAAGAATTC
The DNA here is from genome assembly GCA_004794575.1 of Lanistes nyassanus. Classification (NCBI taxonomy): domain Eukaryota; kingdom Metazoa; phylum Mollusca; class Gastropoda; order Architaenioglossa; family Ampullariidae; genus Lanistes; species Lanistes nyassanus. The sequence goes on along the minus strand of SMGT01001242.1, from coordinate 461,760 downwards.
TTATATAACTTTAGAAGGCTTGTGGGACAGTCTTGTTTGTACTCTGATAATTTTAGTACACTTTTCTTGTTGATTTTATACACAGTACTTGGGCTTGCCGGAATATTATATTGGTGTCTTCTTGAAATTTAAGGGCAGTTCTATGTATGGACGTTGGATATGATGACTCTTGCAACTTATAGACCAGAATGCAGTGGACACTTTGGGTTATAAACACAATCAGTATCACAGAGCGTTCTTCTCCAGACCTGGGTGGCCAGAGTTCAAATCCCGGGCACTTTACTAGGGGCGACCGTGAAGGAATTTCTCAGCATAGAGATTAATAAAGAAAATTATTATTATTAGCTACCCGTGAACAAAATTTGATTGTCAGTGTCAGAACATGCAATTAAAGCAGTTAAAAGGGAGTTTGCACCTGTCCCAGAAATTCTGTATTGGTTACTTTCCTTTCTCCCCTCCTCCCATCTCTCTGCTAATTTGTAGTTGAAGCAAAGTGGCCATCTGTGTTTCTGTGCATGTTTCTGTGTGTCAGTGCATGAGTATATGTCCGTGCATTTATTGATGTGTTGATATGTGTTTGTGTAGCTGCATCTGTGCTTGTGTCTATATTTGTGCCTGACAACAACTGCATGGCATGTATGTCTTATAACCTGTATATCTCTTTCAATCTCTATTTTTCCATATCTGGGTATGTGTTCATGGACATGTGCCTCTGGCAGTGCCCCTGTATATCTTTTTGTCTCTATATGTTTATGTTTGTGTTTTCGTGCATGTGTGTGTGTGTGTGCGTGCGCATGCATTTGCGTATCATGTGTTTATGCACACTTGCTACATCATGTGTTCATGCTTGTGCATGCTCAATGGTGTTTGTGTTGTGGGTGGAGGGGGGAGGTACATCTTAAAAGAAGCAAATAAGGGAAAAAACTCAGAAATACTCTGCTTTATATCAAGCTGAGGTTTACATCACTGTTTTCTTTCTGTTATCAGCAATGGTTTTAATGTAAAAACTGTAAGGTCCTTACATATACAAGCACAAATAGCACGGATCCCATTTTCATTATATCGATTCTTGTATGGTGCAGAACGATAAAAGAACACACTGCACTTGAAGCTATACAAAGAAATATAAGTTGTTTTTTCTGTTTTATCACACTGAACATGTTATTTGCTGCTAAAAAAAACTCCACTCATTATCACTGTTTTAAACTCGGTCACTACAAGTTCTCCTGAAATACTCTATTAAATTATTGTGTATAAAATCATACAAAAAATGGCACTCCACTGCTATTTTGTTGCAGATGAAGCAACTCTAGCAGCCAAATCTATGAATATTGTATAGAAATAAAAGTTCTTTTTAGGATCCATGGCCAAATCTTACAACTTTTCTACCTCAGTATTTCGATTTGATTTTGTGTTCTGACATGCACTCTGTGATTACAATAAAGGTTTATTTTTAATGTATGTGGTGGGGAGTGGGATGATGATGATGATGATGATGATGATCTTCAATTATTTTGCTTGTATGCCTGTTGCAGATAAGTGATGCAACCACACTCAGCTGGAGTACAAGAATCAAACTGTTTATTCTGTGTTTTGCCCTCGGTTTTTTCCTCTCTGTTCTGGTATGCTACAGATTACAGACTTCCTTTTTGCTTGTGCCAAAATATTTAGTGGGGCTGTTCGAAAATGAATGCATGCTTGTCCACATTATTAATTCTCATTTGGAAATAGCTTTTAGTTATCATCTTGAATGTTTGTTGCAAGTAATTTAGAAAAGTATGTTCATTTACCTGCGTGTGCATTTACACACATCCACAAAGCCCAGATGTGCACACTCTTGGACAGGCACACATGAGCTTGCCCCCTGACATCCCCACTGGGTGCTGTGACCACCACCATCCTAGATCAGCACACATCTGGCAAGAGATCAGAACACAGCTGCAGTTGAGAGTCAGTGTTCTTCCAGCATGCAGCTGGCTAGAGATCACAGGACTGCTGCAGCTCATAGCCAGTGTTCTGCCACTAGTTGTTAATGGCAGTGATTGTACAAATCACTTTTTGCTTGATTACATTTTTAAAATGTATTGTGGGGGAAGGCAGTAGGTGTGATGTGTCGATCTATCTTTTTTAATGCATCATGCAAAGAAAAAACTCACCTCAACTTTCTTGGCGTTGTGGGTTATTGTAGCACGTCATTAATCTTCAAGACACTCAGACTAAATGATGGTAGTGCTCTTATATTAAAACCATGCAGATTAAACCATGCATTTAGACAAACTGGGTCAGGAGTAAAAATCAAGTATCGCCAATCAGCATAAAAACGGGTGGGTGAGGTCATGTAATATATACTATGTGTCATAATCTGTGTGTATGTATAAACACTTTATTTTCTGTTTTGCAGAAGGAAATGTTTTGATAGATTTCTGATTTTTTATATTTGTGGGTTTTTTCCAGGGTACCTGTCTGTTGTTTTTGAGAAATGGTCTGATTGTGTTCGCCATTTTATACACAATTGGCAACATTTTGTCACTGTCAAGGTAAAGCAAAGAAATACGTTGAAAGTAATTTCGTGACTTTATTATGAGTCAGGCGCTTTTCATCGTGGTGTTAGCACACATGTTGGTGCTTCAGTGGAGTTAATGTATTTAACATTTTTTGTAAATGGTATTATCTGATATTACAGAGGAAGAAAATCCATTTCTCAGTGTAGTCTTCTGTGAACCTCCCACAACTCTCTTTTTCCTCTGTAACTATTTCCCTACCCCTTTTGTCATTGTGGTGTAGTTACTTAGCAGATTTTGCGTCTCGGCCTACAAAGAGATTATAGATTATTAAGCTGACTTTCCCAATTATAATATTCAAGGAAGCTCTGTGACTTCCCTGATCAACTTCCCTATTCATAACACACAGCAGTCTTGCAAGTCTGTCCATACCAAGAATTAAGCCGATTTTCTAAATAACATGTATCATCAAGGAGACATCTGTCATGTCAACTTCTATATTGGTATCATCACTCATTTGAGAGTTATAGTTGTATTTTCACACAAGTACCAGAGCCCTGTCACAAACCAACTTACTGAACCTTACCAAAATGAAAACTACCTGTAAACAATAGGGTGTGAAGAAATGGTTGATAGAGTTTGTTTGATTTTGTTTTTCTTTTTAATTCTGTAATGGTTTTCTTTTCCATTGCAGCACATGTTTTCTCATGGGCCCTTTTAACCAGATCAAAAAGATGTTTGCCCCGACCAGACTAATAGCGACAATTCTTGTTCTGGTAAACATTTTAACTTTGTCAAGTAGCTTTAAACTGAAATATTTGAATATATTTGTATTTGAAGGACATTTCTGCGAAGAGTTGCATGTGCATTATCATGTGCTGTCATTCACAATGCAGTTAGTCTTTTTACCCTACAGTTAGTCTTTTATGGGGCTTTTCACAGGTGAGTGTGGTGAAGCTCTGATAATTGGGGACTTTTACTAGCACTTAGCAAAATGTCTGTCATCAGCTTGACTAATTGTAGGCCTTAGTTCTATTCCAATGGAGAAGTGGCCTCAGAATTATATTTCTTTTTATCGGCTGCTGCTTTTGTGCATGTGTGTGTGTGTGCCCAAGTGTGCATGCGCACACGTTTCACTGTGAAGATGACATTGTTTGATATGATTCGGGCGTCACCTGACATCATTTTACTTTGATAGCCCCATGAAATGACTGTTTTTAAAAAACCAAAATCTTGAACTCTTTGCCAGTGCTTTACTTAAAATGGGATAAAATGAGGAAAGCTATAATTTGAAGGGATAAAATGAGAATTTAAGTTATAATGCCTATCACTACTGTGTTGTTTCTTATGTTCTTTAGGTCATGTTTGTCCTCACCTTGGTCTGTGCATTAGCGGTAAGTTTGTGATCTTACGCATGTTTACATAAGTTTACATCTCCTTGAAAGGTAGATAAATCTTTTTTTTAAACTCCTACACTATAGTCACCTCTATTTGCAGAAAAGTGTTTCTATTGAACACATATTCATCTAAGTTGGTTGGTTTGTATGTTGCCAGGTGAAGATTGCAGTCTTGGCAATTGTGTGCTGCATATTGCAGTTTCTGGCACTTACTTGGTACTCACTGTCTTACATTCCATATGCACGGTGAGCCTTTTCAACTTTTTATTCAGTAATTCTTTTGCATAGATAGAGCCATATAGCCAGTCTGGATTTCTTACCTTACATAAAAATACAGTTACAGTTTAAATCATGGCTTGCTCACCAGAGATAAAAACAAATTCAAAGTCACAGATCTGTTTGTATCTTCTACAGGGATCTTGTGAAAAAGTGCTTTGGCACCTGCCTGGAGTGACACCCTGCAAACCCTCACAAAGCATCAATGTCAGCCACAAGCTCAGATTACAATTGCTTGATTATCACTGTTTCTGCAAATAAACTGCAGCATTGGCCATGGAGCATTTAAACTGTTGTTGTGGCATACAAATGAATTTTCAAAACATTTTTGATGAAGTCGTATATTTTTTATTATGTATCTGATACTGCAGCTTTTGTGTGTTTCATGTTCCCTCTGCTATTTTGACCACCCTTTCCACACACAAAAAAATCATAAAAAATGCAGAAGGAAGTCTCCTGTAGCTGCCTAAGGCAAGCACAAATTATTTTATGTAAGTTTTGCCTTTGCCTTCCCCACCCTTTTCTGCATTTATTTGTTCATGCAGAATGCAGTAGCCCTGTACAAGTGACCCGCAGTATGCATGTACGTAGTTTTATTACATAAACAGTCCTTCTGTGGAGTTGAATTTGTTGGAGAGGCCCTGGCTTGGAACAATATCTCCTTATTTCCTCTAATTTCCCACAGGGATGGGCCTCAGAGACATTTTAGAGCAACTGGGAAAGGTTCTTGTTGTGATTGCAACAATCATGATATAAAATAAATAGAGTTTACAACCTAGACACCCAGCAAGAACAGAGGATTTTTTTTATGCTTATTGCTGCTGTCTTGTTTCCCATGAGATTCTTGTAACTGAAGGAGGAGAAGCAATTTGCACTTGATTGATGTTTGCATGAAGTGAATTCTCAGAGTCCCTATACTTTCACTGTAACTGTGTTGTTTTCTGTTAAAAGTACAGTGATGTCCGCTTAACACAAGTTTTAGGGACGAGCAAAGTTGCTTATATTTGCAGATTCTCTTACCCAACAGACCAAAAAAGGAGCCGACCAGATGGGAACCGATCCTTTCTAATTTCTCAAGTAACCAGAACTAGTGTTGGGTGGACTTCATGGCACATGAACTCATTTGCTTAATTCATCCATCAGATGGTCATGAAGTGTGCGTTTGCTTTTTAGGTCATTACTGTGTTACATTTTGTATCAAGAAAATGGTGTCCTTGGCAGGCAAGAACTTGTCTAATATATGTATACAGATATAAGCAGTTTGATTCATGTGCTAATAAGTAGAAGAGGAAGCTAACAATTTTCAACCTGCAGAATTTATTTTTAATTTGCAAGCGACCAGTGTAGATTTGGGAAAGCATCTGCATGCATTCACAAATCTACCTTTTGAATTTTGAATCATAAAAATGTTTAACATATTTTCTGACATTAACTAAGCCAATTAAGCTTTGCTTCAGAGAAGTGCTATTTCGTCAGTGCCTTATGTTGATCTACCGATGTTTATGTGTTGGTTTTGTGAAAGCAACAGCTGAAGTAAACCATCCTTGACTTGAACAACTTTTCCGTGTCCGTCCATGGTAATCTAGGTGGATATAATTTTAGAAAATCATCTGCAGATTAAGTGGAATAAACAGATAAGTGGGTTTTTGATTTATACAGTTAAATTTTCTTGAGCAAAGGGTTTACACATGCAAGCCACACAAAAAGGGGTGCAGTTTTATAAAAGTAAAAAAAAGATATTCTGATATTCATTATATTACTCTGTTGTAATTTGTCATCATAGCTGTTTAATGATAAATGTAACTCCATTTGACTATATTTTTAGTTTGCAAGTTACAAACATAAATATTGTAAAGACGAAACGAAAATGGAAAATGACTTGGAAATGTGTTTAATGTAGACAGTTCCTTTAAAGAGGTAGTAACTTAGACTGATGTGCAGATAATCCCTCCCTTATATTCCATATGTGACACCATCAACATTCCTGTAAAGGAGTTGTGGGGGGGGGGGAAGGACCAGCATGACCTAAAATACCGTGGCTTGTTGAAACCACTCCAAAATATGGATCCGTTATTGACCTTCCACAAGGTCATGTGCTCGAGGCAAACATGGCGGTGTCCTGGAGACAACCAAACATTTACTTTGCTGTTTATTAATCAGGACAGCAACTGTAATAAAATAACGAAGTTTGAGCATGACAAGTTAGATTACCGCCTATTTAACTCGGGACATTTTCCTTTCATGGCCAAAGCTTGGAATTTTCTGTTGGAGAATATGCTGATTACTGTCAGATGTTAAGCCTTACACCTGAGCACTAGGAATTGCATTGCCTGTTAAACTGTTCAATAAAATGGAAGAAACCCTTGGCTTTTGACTGGTTTTCATCTTCAGTGTTACTTCTGACAAGTTATAGCCAGGATAAAGACACTTGAATGCCTCATGCAGTTTCGGTGCACGAGATCGAGATCAACATGACATGAGAAAGTCATTTATCCATTTGAAAAACAGCTTTTCTTAGCATTAAATTTTTTTTAAATAATGCATTTGTTGTGCTCATGTTCTGAAATCTTGCAGCCTGCCCTGAGCGATGCTGACCGTCACATGATTCAGAATTTGTGATAGCCTTGCACATCTCATCTCCCATGACCTAGGTCATAGGGGGCACATGCAGCATCGATCTCTGCCTTCTGGTGTCTGTAGCAGAGCCGGGATGGCAAGTCCTGTTCATTCCTAGACGTTGTCAAGGCAGCTTTTTCTTTGCCACCTTCTGCTTCTGCTTTGGAAGATGGTCTTAGCAAGTGTATTACGATGCATGGTCAAACCATGCCAGCTTTTCTGGATGGTGATGAGAGACTCCTCGAGACCAGCTGGTCTGCTTTGTTGTGAGCGTAGACACGTGCTCGATCAAGAAATTTGTACCTCAATGCACTGATATTGAAGATATGTTAATTGGAAGAATGACCATGTCAAGGAACACCCAGTTTTGGACCACCTGGACATGTATCACACCACAACTTGCAGTGATGTCAATCCAATTTTTATGCACCTCACCAAGCTCTGGCATGCAAGGTCAGAAAAGAAATCACAATATGACCAACATTTATTGTGCAGCAAGACCATAACAACAGATACCATCAGTCATATACATCATTCAAATATTATAAATGTGCAGACTCAGCTGCCGTGGCCTAAAGGTAGGGATGAACAAGTTTCTTTTTGATTGCACCACAAAGTTTACTGTAACATTGCAGCACAAAGGTGCAGCTGCCTGCTGTGGTATGTGACTAGGATGATGTCTCCATGAGCGATACTCATCCCCATTACAACAAGAACCTGGCAGGTAACATACTGTCTTCCTCTCGCACTCACTCCACCTAATTCTGTGCCTCCGGGATAACCTTTACTCCTCTTCGTATCTGACCCCATCCAATCAATCTGTAACAGGAAAACATGGGGTACATCAACAGTGGGTTGCAGTGTAAACAAAAGATGCCATTCCATAAATACAAATGCTGCTTAATTTAAAAGCGCACACAGAAAAGTTAGTAACTTTATTTCTAGAAGTCAATACATTTGTCTTACCTCCAGTGCTTCTCCACTCTTCGACTCAGAGCTATCTTCTCGCCTATTTCTGTGCACACTGGATTGGTCAAGCCAATCTTGGCCAAGTCAGCCTTGACAGCCAGCACACGGCCACCAGTTGACAGAGATCCAATGTTCACCATCAAAACTTCATTCTTAGCGAGCTTCTGAACCTGTTGGAGATTATTTTTAAAAATCTAGAAACATGTACTGTGAAGTCAGCTTTACAATGGATCACAATCATCCACAAAAAAAAAAGCTGGCAATGCTGCACAGCCTTAAAAGAAAAAGGAAATTTCCGGCTTTCATTTTCACACACATGCCCCCACCAAAAAATAAGCACCCTGAAATCCCAAACCTTCTGGTTAAGAAGTTCTCAAGAACCCAGATTTCTGATCCAATTCAAGAATGGTTTCACCCATGATGTTTTAACGAACTTTGCTAGCTCCAAGAAGATTGGCCAGTTTTCAAAGAACCTGAAGTCTTGATCATTTGTTAGGCTTGCGGTATTACACTTTTATAAACTGAGAAGCAAGTGGTTGAGCAGTTTAGATCCATAGATAAACATGCTTTATCCAGAAATGTCCAAAACTACTTGACTGCCAAGCCATCACACCTTGGCGCCCTTCTTGTCACCCTCGGTCTTCACCCCTAGAAGTCGGCGCAGGAGGAAAAATGAGATCTCAAGCTCTGCATAGATGTCTGGCAAAGAACCCACAGCCCCAAGCACATGGCCCACAAGCCGGTCAGCACGACACAATGTTGGATCCAGTTTTGTCCCAACACCTGCACAGGCATGCAAATCAAAGAGCTCAGAATTCCAGCTTCAGGTTCTTCTTATTCAATTTTGTGACAGTCTGCATTAATGGAAGTCTGCTGCCTAAACCTTCAACAAATTTATCTTAACCACAAAGAAAATGAAATCCAACAAATAGCCATCAGCAAATGCTAACTGCAATTAACTTTGCAAACAGTGGAGATGTCGCATTATTCCTATCCTGCTCCTTGTTAACTGAATCTTATTCTAAATTCCACCTGGAACAGAACTAAGGAGAAGCCAATAAGTTTCCTACATTCGAAGACAGTAATTAATTCAAAATGTGTCCTTTTATGACTGAAAAGACACCAAAATTTGCAGTTAAGATGGGGGTGATTTACTTAGAGGAACAAGACTATCTCAAACTACCTAAAATTCAACTCACCTATGAGGCCACCAGGCACAGCATATTGGAGATCATTCTGTTCTGCAAACAGGGAAATAATCCTAGATAAGATTGGCCGACAGGTAAGTTTCCCCTCCTTGTCACGAGAGACAATGCCTGGTCGCACTTCGATTTCTTGTCCTACCTGCAACAACAAAAATAGTCACATTCTTAAATTTTAATTCAATGCTGTTTCTTTGCCAGCTAGCAAACAGTTTTCGTTTCAAAGAAATGACCGATGCAAAAAAGGCAGTTCATAAAAGCCTTTCTGAAATGGACAAATGTGTTGACATGCTTGCCAAACCCACCACATGCATACCTGACAATAACAGGGGAAACCCACTCCCCAACAGAATTAAGAAAATGATGCCATAGGGAATGAAAAGGATGGAAGCTAAGGAAAAAATGAAAATACACAAAGCTCAACTTGCCTTGAGAACTCCTCTGAGTATGCTACCACCAGCGACCCCCCCAAGCAGGTCGTCGACCTCACAGCCAGGTTTGTTGACGTCGAACGATCTGATCACTGAAAATCATGAAGGAAAAATAGCAACTGCAAATGTACATTCCTGTTATTTTGTTCCAAGGTACAGTAAAACCCGCCTTGTGCAGCCCATGAGATGAGCAGCCACCTGCTGTCTCAGGATACATGATCTGCACGGATTAGTGTCCAACACTAAATCAACTTTGACCAGCAGTCACCTGCCAAACATGGACGCAGCCAGTGTTTTTGGGGACAAAACTTGAACTTTACCTGTCTTGAGGGGACAACTTTACATGCTTTTCAGGTCTCCACTACCGCCCCCATTTATTTTTACATTCGTGTACACGCATGACTTCATTTGAGAATTCATACTCACAAGCTTCGTGATTGGACTTTTACACATTACAACTGAGTTAAGGACATTGAGCCAGTAAACCATCGTGGAATCAACTGTGCGAAAACGAAAAACCTTAATGCTTGATCAGGATGTAATTTTTTTTTTAAAAAAAGATAGAAAGTCTCTGCACAATACTGCAAAAGATTTGGAATGAGGGAAGTTGGAGATTTCTTGCATCAAATCTGAATGCAGGAGTATTCTATGAGAAAGGAAAAATGGTGGCTGTTCCAATCTGAAATACTTCAAGAAAAGAAAGATGACCTACAAAGACCTAAATAAATCTGTGTTACTGGTTCTGCACAGCATGATTGAAGAATCTACCAGATAGTGGACGTCTGACACAGGCACGATTCTATACTATTCACCCCCCACCTGACTTCGCCTGCCTCTCTCACTCCTCGATCTTTTCTCCGTCTCCTATCCATTTCACATGTATTTAGAGATTTTAAAATGATGTGCAACCACATCGTGGCTGCAAATAAATGTACTGAGGTTTAAACTAATTTTAAATAGGCTTTTTCTTGCAGGCACATTCAACATTTAGGTCAGTACACATTAATTAAATTTACTTTGCAAGTTGCAATCGTAAATGTAAATGATCCATTTAAAACATCAAAACAGAAAATGAGTAGTTTATTCAATTTTAACTTTGTTGGGTTTAATGGTTGCAAATTAGGGTCACCTCTGATGTAGGACACCTGTTATGTAGGGACATTTTAGGTTGGAACAAAGGGTGCTCCCACAAGACAGGTTTTACTGCAGCTTCATTCTACCCTACGATATTTCTATGCTGTGGGCAGCATATTAGGGACTGTGCACAGTCTGCATGTTGTGCATGTGCAGGGTCTGCACACACCCCTCTTGGTCTCTCCAAAAGACACCACTATAGGAATGTAAAAAAAAATAGCATTTATAATCCAGGCATCCATGCCTGCGTAACCATATTCATGGGATGTACACGGACAAATACTGAAGTCATCCAAATGGCAAAGAAAAATTGACTTTCAGTAACCTTGATACTTGTTCTATTAATCTCCATAAAGATCATCAGACCAATACATACCAATAAGACGTGGTTAGACCAATACATACCAATAAGACGTGGTTAGACCAATACATACCAATAAGACGTGGTTCTGATGTAAAATCCCTGACAGGCACAGGAATTCGCTTGGTGATGTACTCGCAGATGACATCGATGTTGTACTTGAGCTGAGCCGAAACAGGAATGACTGGAGCACCCTCGGCAACTGTACCTGAGGGACAGTGTAGGAGGACAGAACATATTTACACACCTGGAAACAAACTACAAGGGTATGGAAAACAAACCTGTCTCTCCAAGCTATACTTTAACTCCACCAGGAAAAAGTCCCAAGGCTGGACGAGAAAGGAAGAGGGATGGGTAAATGGCTAGCGACCTCAACCTGTCAATACCTCCAAGCTACAGAAATGCAGACAAGAGGCATTCTGACCATCTCACCCCTTAAAAAGAAAATGGGGACAGCTAGAGAGACTGGTTTAGGACCGAGATGCCTGGACAACTTGTAGGCAGCCTATGCCCCAGGAGGGATATAAGGTGATGATGATAAAAATGCTTTACGTCGGCATCCAAACTGAATGCAACACTGCATGGTGTGCTTCTACTTTTGTTGCTTCATTTCAACTGTGGGTAGAAACAAGGAAAAAATGAAACAGCTTGTCTTAAATGTGTGTTAGGATATTGCCTGTAACTTTCAGGATCTATGTACAGCAACATCTTCTCCACAAATGATGAAAAGTCATGAAACTGAGTGTGTGTGCATCAGCAGATGTCTGATCTCCATGTACCATGTAGACTACCATATACAGGAAAAGTATCTTTAAGTTTTAGCCACACACTGCACAAAGATTTTTTTTAAAAATCTAACATGAAAAATAATGTGGACACAAAATTTTTTTCACGCAAGGGGAAAAAACTATCCTTAGTTTTCTGCAAGAGACTGAAAAATAATTGGTGTAAACAAGCATTTATCATATTACTGTCACATGTCACTCCTAGGTAAGCCTGTTTCCCTCCCTCTCTTGACAGCTGGTAGGTGGACGGTATGTCATAGCAAGGCTAATAGCTCCGCCCCAACCTAGGATGGCCAGAACTGGTTTGAACTAGAATAAGGTGGTTCCTGTGAACGCAGGGCTTGAGGGCACACAGTACTTAAGGAAGGGGAAGCATGAGAGATGGGACTCAGAATCGGACTAGACACAGGAGTGATGAAGTAAGAAGACCAAGAGAAGCTGACACGTGTAGACCCACGGACCTCTGCCCCTCGCCATCTTAGCCAGGACGTTGGAAGACTCCAGTTTTCACGCCAGATACACAGGGTGTATTTCGCCGACACGTCTACTAGACAGACAAGTAAGTGACTGCTGTTGAGCCTTATAGGACTGCTCTGTCTGGGACTCGGGTTGATTTAAGATAGGTGGTTTTATCCTGCCGGAGACAGGAGACGTCATAAGCTAGTGGCCGGGCGGACGCCAAGAGGAGTTAGAGGGAAAAGCTGGTCGTTGCGTTGTCACAAACTTCGTGGTTGGGTCGTTGTACAGCTTTAGAGCTGTGTATTGCAGTAAAGCAGTTGTTTTAGTAGTGACAAGAGTAGGTGCTCTGTTGTCGGTCACTTACTGTATGTGTGTATAGAGCGGGATCATAGGCCGTGTTGCAGTGTGATTTCCCCTCTGGCTTTAGTTTATCTTCTTTGTCTGATACCTCGGGGTATGACGAAATCATCAGCGTCTTACCCTAGATACGAGCACGGTGATTCTCTGTAAATAATCTGTAGATATATTTGATGTTGTCGAGTTAATTAGTGTATGAAATATACGTTGAATAACGGTTCGCTGCAGTGGTGTCTTTTACGAGGGTGGGGGCTCTTGAGCTCGAAGTGTTTTGCCTGTGTGAGACTGAGCGAGCGTGTCATAGTATGAGAATCTTTTCCCTCGGTAGATTTCTCTAGTTATTCTCTTTATTTAATAGCGTCGTCACCCTTTGGTGTAGAAACCATTGACCGGAGGCAGTAAAGGTTTTGGTGACGATTGCTCAATTAAGTCTACATTTACGAGATCCCCATAAAAGTTTGTTCTTTGATTCTGGAGAAGTTGAGTCCAGTAAGTTAAGGTACAGCCCGTCGTGACAATTACATGGACGACTTTTAAAGCACAGGCATGGAAAGACTAAAGCTACATGAAACCTGAAAATGAGCAGGGCTGAGGTGCATGAGCGAACTGAATTTCTTTGCTTAACTTCCCTTACTTATCTTGTAAGTTTACTTAGTTAAGTTTTTACTTAGCGCTGAGTACCGTCGGTGTGCAGGGGAGCGACATACTTGCTGAAGGGTGCTTACTTAGCTGAGAAATGGGTCAAGTCGGCGCCGCGCCATCTATTTCTGGATAAGCAGGGTAATCCCTCACGCCATTGGCTGTTTAGCCTTGGACAGCCAATGAATATTAATTTCTTTCCTAAGGCTGTTCGTGCTAAAAGAAGGAACATGGATGCAAGTCGTGAATCCAACTGCAGTTTGGCGTGACCATAAAGTTCGCACGCTGTTGGAACTAGATGCTCAGTATAAAGATGGATTGTTCGCCAGTCAGTAAAACACGTCGACAGAGAAAACAAAACCGTACTGTCCCTCGGTCAGGTAAAAACATTACAATCGGAGACAATCGGTTGTTATCGGACACATTGGGACTCGACCTGACCAGAAATGTTGACAATCAGACCCGAATACGACACACTGGGACACGATGGAACTTCAGTTGATCACAACTGCGCAAAACAAAAAGTCGAGTGTAACCGATCAAGTCCCACTGTACATTTTACTGGTAACAACTTACAATCGGACCCAACCTGAGTGCCCGATTGCAAGTTTTTACCGACCCTCGCCTTTGGCGATTATGTTACACAAAAATACAATGTCTTCAATTCGAAAACGGAATCTGCAAAACAGCTCCACGAATTCATAAAAATTTCAAAGGATTCTATCGCGAAAGATCAAACATCGTCAATACGCGCGAAGCCTAAAGCATANNNTGGAGAAGTTGAGTCCAGTAAGTTAAGGTACAGCCCGTCGTGACAATTACATGGACGACTTTTAAAGCACAGGCATGGAAAGACTAAAGCTACATGAAACCTGAAAATGAGCAGATCCCCCTCCACCCAAAAAACCCTAACCCACAATCAAATGGTAATGACACCAACCTTTGACAAAAGCAAGAATCTGCTCGTACTGCTCTTTGGCCTGTGTTTCTTTGACCAAGTCAATCTTATTCTGTAGTATCAAGATGTGTTTCAGCTTCATGATCTCCACAGCAGCAAGGTGCTCCGATGTTTGTGGTTGTGGGCAAGGCTCATTCCCAGCTGTGAGCATAACATGGGGAGTGGGTAGGGACAAGAGAGAGAGACGTAAAGCAAAAGCAAAATACAGTTCTGCCTTAAAAAAAAAATAAATGAACGTAGCAAAAGCTGCAAGAGCCCCACCAACAATATCCCTACACCATCATCCCCAAAACTTAATTCAAACACCACGATAAAGTATGATGACAAAATTTCTCCATTCATCAGTTCCCTTAGCTCTTATTACAAAGATGTTTGAAATACCCCTAAAAAAGACAGAAGTCTTCAACATCTGCTTTTTGAAAACGCACCGCCATTTATAACCCGTGCCGTCTTAACATACAAGACTGTGTGAACATACCTATCAAGAGCAAAGCAGCATCCATCACAGCTGCTCCGTTCAACATGGTGGCCATAAGAATGTCGTGCCCCGGGCAGTCCACAAAAGAAACATGTCTGAGCAAGGGGGAAAAATGGATTTGTTACAACAGGCATTCCTACCCATAGGATTTGGTCATATTTTGTACACATTTTCTTGAATGCAACAAATATGGCTAGCAAACAAAAAATATGACAGTAAACAAGTAAAAAAAATGCATCACATTCTCATGTGTCACATAGAACATAACATTTAACAAAGACCCAGTTTGTCTGCAAAGACAGCTGAGAGTGTGATTGTGGTGAAGCCCATGGCATGAATGTCTGGTGAGAGAGAGAAAGCAAATCTTAATAGAATCATCTCCTAGTTCAAGGTAACACTGTTGACCAGAAAGCAAGTTCTATAACAATCTTGCACCTTCGCAAGATTATTTCCACAAAACAATATTTCAGTGTAGTTGAATAAACATGTAGCAGACTCTCTCATGCTTGGAGCAAAACAAAATTCTACCATTGCTCCCCACTACAAATCATAAGCATGAACTGAGGTACTCTTCTGTTAAATGCACAGTTTTCTTAGCACTGTTCATTTTCATAGCAGCAAGTAACACCCAAAACTTTCACTGATAGCAGAAATGCACAAAAGATTTCACAGCTTTAAGGGCTTCCTACACTTGCAATGCTCTCAACGTTGAGCGAAAACATTTTCCGAGCATTCTCCGTACACGGACGCATGACACCTGCAACATTTTACCAGCCAGATCATCACATGATCATCACGTGTTCGCTCTAGGGGCTGACAATAGTAACACTATGGATGATCACAAACAATTTATTCTGACCGTTGCAGCTTCTGCGACTCCATTTATTTTCGCCCAGCAGTCTGAGAAAACAAAATGGAAAAGACGAATGTGGGTTCCACAGTGCATTGCTCGTTGAAACCAGTTGGGAGCATACGCGTACGTGTCTTCTACAAGAATATCAGCACACGACTCCACCGAACGCAGACGCTTCTTGCGAATGTCGCACGACAGTTTCGCGACCCAGCCGTCTCGCAATCGACGGAGAGCCTTCCCGTACTAAATCTCTGTTTGAATAGTCAGGGGATGTGTTTTCGTATATGCTGGGATGGTGCTGCAAGAGATCAATTAACTGGAAAATCATTTTTTCTGACCAGATGACTATCAATCGAAGGCCTAACATGATCACGACCAGCGCTAGACCACACCGCACTAAATAGCAGGCTTGTTTCTGATTGGCTGACACGCTGCAACATTTTGAGCCCCTGCTGGAAAATAGCGCGGCGTGTGATCCCCTAAAATGTTGAGAGGCCTCCCTGAAACATTTTCGCTCAACGTTGCAACTTCCATATATGGTAAACATTGCAGAGAACATTGCAAGTGTAGGAAGCCCTTTAGCCAGATCTAAAAGACCAGCTGGTGGTGATCTAAATGCTGGTGACCATTCCATACAAATCCACCTACCGAAGCACCCGAAACTTGCCGCCACAACCAGGCCGGTCACAAGGAAAAACATCGTTTGTGGCACTACCGCATGACCTGTAGCATCCGGGTCGAGGGCAAGAATCCTTGTCACACTTGTAAATCTGAACAAATACATTTAGTTAACAGATTTCCATGCTCAGTTCTTTGGCGAATGGCAACACATGTGGATACCAATTACAGTGGCATGCATACTTGGACAGCTGTGCAAGCATGGGGTTACAGACACACTGGCCACACTTCTAGGAGTCAGTTCAGATGAAGGCATACTTCTTAACCAGCCTACCTCGTCATTTTATTTTTGAATTTGCTACCTTTTTTTCTTTTCTTCTTTTTTTTGGGGGGTGGGGTGGGGGGCCCCTACGACACCATGTAAACTTACCATTATACTTCAGTTACTTACCTTTGCGTTGGCATAGCCAAGCTTGATTGTAATGTTTCTTTCCAATTCATTTTTGAATCGGACAGTCTGAAATAATAAAATATAGCTATTAACAGTAACAATGTCTATATATTAACTGCATCAATATATCACTGCTGTGGACATTAAATATACAGTTTCTGCATAAAGACCTATGTTCCAGAAATAATTATGCTGACAAGTTCCCTGCAATGATTTTTCACAGATTCAACTCACCTTAATCTTTGCATTACACACAGCTTTGAAAAATGTATGGATGTCACACACTTTTAAATCTTGTGAATTCTTTTCTGAATCAATCAGAAGTGATGTTTACCTGTACACCTGAAATAGCCTTCACTACTGTTGATTTTCCATGTGCCACATGTCCAATAGTGCCTGGCAAAATACAGTGTTGAAAAGAGCACATCAACAAATGGGAACTTGTTAACACAGACAGTATAAGTTACACGTCACCTGAATTCTAAGAGATGGACACTTACTGACACTAAGATGAATACAATATAACCTCCCTTGTAAGACCTTCTAATATACAACCTCCTCCAGCATACAGCCCAAAACTTTCTGACAGAGACCATTATATAAACAACCTCCCATTTACGAGTCCCTCCTTAACCCGACCAATGACCTATGAAAGTGGCCAGTTTTGCACAGTATACAACTTTCCCTGGTTGAGTGGGAAAAGGTTGGCAGACTTCCTTTTGCAAAGATGTTCACTGAGAAATGGTAAACGTTGACCCCAAATCTCATGAGAAGTGCAAAAGAACTGTTTTAAATCTAGAAAAGAGATAGAGAGTGCTCCTAACAAAGAAGCAGCAAAGAGAAGTCAGCAACAAATATTGCATTCGACGTCCATTTACGACTTTATGCCTAACAGACTGAAGGAAGTGACGGTTTTGTACAATATACGATTTGCATGTCTTTTCGACATTTCACAGAAGGACAAATAGATTATATCACAGATTTTGTTTTGTAATTCATCCCTGAAACTCTTATTTCATATTCTATGTTCAAGCGTTTGTTTCGGATGATTCACCAGACAGTCAGTATGGTATTTGTGATAATGCATAAAGTAGTTTTGCTAGATGAAGTAAAAAGGATAGACCTTTCTAACGACATACTTTTTCTTCATGTAAGGAAGCAGAAGCAAGAAGTACAACTTACATTTTTTTCTAGTTCGATTGCTTTCAATTGCCATGTCCAAAACCTAAGCTCAATCTATCAATGAGATTCTCCACAATCTTTGAAATGCTTGCCAAAACCAATCTGAAAATCGCTACATCTTATGTGATGATCTTTTGTAGTTCAGCACTGAGTCTTTGAGGGATGAAAGTTGAATGGTAGAGAATAAGGTTGTATAATGTATTTAAAGATTACAGAAATCTGAACTTCATACAGAAAGATACCTTAACATTAGACAAAACAATGTCAAATATTTGCTCCTGGGTATTGGTGTGTGAATCTCCATTATCATGTCATACTGCTAGATTCACATACTTGAGAAGTTCCACAGAAATGATTCCAATCTTGGCAGATTAAACAAATAAGTACTTTTAGATAATTAAGAATATGGGAATTTTTTTTCACTTACCTATATTTATCGTGGCTTGCCTGCTTATGACTTCTGGAGTTAATGGTGTCAGCTTTGTTATGTCCTAAAATAAAAAGAAAAAAAACTAATTTAATGAACATATGCATGAATAGGGGCCAGTTGCACATCTTTAAGTTACGCTATTGTAAAAACCAACTAAGCCCCTTAGTCCAGACTACGTAAGTCATACAGATACACCAGTTACTTTGATCTTTACTAAGCACAAGACTAGCTATGTTTGTTCGACTAAGAAGCAACTAACATTCGACTAAGCGACTAGAATGTTGATTCATTTTGTGGTGTGATCCACTCCAAGTTTTTAATTTTTATTTTTGTTGTTGCTGCAACTGGGACAAAATGATGTCAAAACAACAGAGGAAAGAACCCAAGACATTTTCGACAGGTCATCAACCAAACTGGAGCACGTGGCAGACAGACTTCCATGATGGCATCTGGGAAGGTGTGGGGATCAGGGTTGGCAGGGAGGGGAGTCAGGTGGAGGCAACATGTATAAAACCCCCACTCATGGGTGCAAGGAAAGGGATTTTAGTCACTGGGTGGAGGGTCTCAGGGTGGAATGTTAGTCGTCAGGGTGTGGGTGGGTTAGGATGTGATGGTTAGGTGAGGAGGTTGGGTAAAGGTAGGGGTTGTGGCATGGGGTCACTGGTGGTGAGTCTTGTACTTGTAGTTTTATGTTGCTACAGATGCTATTTCAGTTACCAAAGATAGTCTGCCTCCTCCCCTCTTGGTTTAAACCTATACCAGTTTTTGTTACTAAATTTTCCTCAGTCAGGAACCCTGCAATCAACATTTTATGCTAGTCCATTCTTATGCCTGGACTAAGGACTTACAGACAGACTAGCCAAACAGCCCCAACGACTGGGCTGGTTTAGTCTCTCACAGGAGTGAGTTAACTGAGTGAAATGTTATTTTCATGTTAATTTATAATTAAAAGATTAAAAAAAGATTGCCACTTCAATCATAAGCTTGTTATACATTTTGATTTGACTCCTTTCAAAAAGCCCTCCCTATCCCTAGATAGGTTGGTACACTGAGACAAGCAAACAGGATTGTGACTGTTAAACTCCTGGCTTTTATTTTCCTCCGGGCCCCGTTGTTTTCTTTCTTTTGCTTTTAAATCCAAAGCTAATACCCACTGGATTATTCTTGTACCCGATAACCCCCCCCCCTCATCCCCCCACCCCACCCCACCACCACCAACAAACCCTTCCCCAAAATTCGACATCGTGGCTAGGGTGTCTGGGTTGAAGAGGAAATATTTTCAAAAGACATGACTCTGCAAACTGAGATTCATAAACCACGTTTCATGCAAGAAGATATCACTGGATCAGCTGTTTGCTAATAATTTTTTTTTTTTTTTGGTGTGTACCTAATGAAGATGTGTACTCAAAAACGGACATCAACACACTATATCAAATAAACTTAAATCGATTCTCAATTCTAGATTTACTCTGTGACAAAAGGCATATTAACTTGCTCACCAACGAGTTTAAGTCCTGCCTGGACAGATGTGGTTGTTTCGTCTCCACTTTCTCGTCTTCCCCAGCCATGTTGAGGTTTCTGATGCAAGCCGGCGATATCCCACAGCACCGTGGTGTTTCCGGTTGGTATTTGTCAAATCAAAGTGCGTACCACTCTTCAGCCCGTTCCTGAAAGTAACCTAGTTTCTTCATGTCGCGGTACACTTGAGCATGAGTTAAAACGAACCACATCAAATAAAACCTGATCATATGGTACAACATTCGATTTTAATTAAAAACCTGCCATAGAAGCATAAACTGTATGAAGATGCCTCTTCTTCTTGATCTGAAGAAGTCAAACTAATCATTGTGAACCCTCTTGGCCGGGAAAAAATTGATCTGTAGATCATAATGAAAACATGATACAGTACCCACATGCTGAACACAGCAACCAGGGACTCAGTCAAAATGCTCCGCACAACATGGATCGCCTTGTTATTAGGCTTTTGGTCTACGCTTTATTTGATTGACGTCTTTTTGAAGGTAACTGGTGATCTACTCTCCCAATTGAGCACACACGATAACAGATGGAACGTAGTGTAGCTCAGTAGCTGTGAACCCAGGATGCCTGCTGGTTCACAGTTCAATTTAATTCAGGGGATCTTTTAACGTTGTCCAAAATAGCATCAACTGTTGTTTTATACAAAAAATGCAGTGGCTACAAAGTAGTTGCAATGTTTGGAACGCAGTAATATGTTTTGTACTGTATATATATATAGCACCCATCCTTTATACTAATTACTATTACTGATTGGTAACTGCAAGTAAATCTAAAAGGTTGCATGTAACCTTGTAAAGCCATCTTTTTTTATCAGCAATCTTTGTAATATATACGTGTATTTACACTTGGTGGTACATTGTCTTTTGACCTAGATGATTAAGGAAACCCTCAAGTTTCAAGTGTCTGGAACCTAGTACAGGGTTTCACATAGTACAGAATGAACAAAAAGGTGAAAAATAAGAATGAGAATGGCGTACCCATGCTTTAAAAAAGACAGACTATTACAAAAGTCCCTTGTTTCATGTTTTAGAGCAAGAAGTGGTCAGCTCGACCTTATCTCCACTTCCTGGACAAGAGTGGTCTATCCATCTCGGTCTGTCAGCTGCGATGGTACTCTTCAATGTTCAATCGATGTTTTTTGCGCATGGGGCAGTGGAGACCAGGACTCCTGCGGTTGTGGTTCACTGCTGGGGTCTTCTTTGCTCTAGTAGCAATGCTCCTGTCGGTTTTCCTGTTATCGCTCTTGGCATTCAACACCATCCGACAGAAGCCAGTTGAGCAACAAGTCTTAACACCAGTGGTATGTTTAAAAGAAAAACCTCTAACCTCTCCTCCACCTACTTCACTCTCCTTCCCCCTCTCTTTTTTTCTTTGTAAAACTCCCTACCTCTTTTCCCTTACCCTCTCCCCCCCCCCCCCACTTCACCAGCCCCTATAGGACATGCCATTCTATCTCACCACTGATTGGTGGCTTAACACGCCCTGTTTCCCATGCACTGTCCCTTTTCCTGTCCAGCGACCGTGGTGGACCAAAGTTTCTGTCAGCTAAGTGACCGATTTTGTTTGGTAATTGTCGTCCTGAAGAAGGCGCCATGACCCAAAACATTGACATCTTGTCTAAGTCTGGCTTGGCTAAGTTCTTTTTGTTGTTAATTTGGTTACCCCAAGCAGCAGCCACCTGTTTCTTTTCTTTTTACTTCGTTGAAAAAAATACAATATTTTAAGGAGATATCAAACAGTATAGATAAAAACTGCATCATGATTAAATATTAATTCGCCAAGTTGTTGCGGGAAGTGAATGGTTGAGTGGCTAGAACGCAGGCCTACAAACCCCAAAGCACTGGTTTGATACCGGTGCACTTCCCCCAGTTCAACCAGCTGTGAGTGGGTACTGGACCCATGGTCAGGAAAAGTGGGGCAGTGAAGGAGAGAAGACAGGTGCCACTCTCACGATGCTGGGCACAGAAAAAGGGGGGTCTCATACACCCCCACTCTCCTATGAACTAAAAACATTACCTTTACTGTTACAGCGTATTGTTAATTTTAAGCCATGCAACTGTGAAGATTATGACTGTGAACTTGAGTTTCATTTTTCATACTTTCAGATTCTGCATGCATTAAGATGAAGTAGAAAATTTTGTTTGTCGCCTGTCGAATCAGGAAGAATTTATTGGTGTTAAAAATTTTCAAAAATGTAAATGATTCTACAAATAACTATGGAGAATCATTATTTGTGGTTATTTATTTTGAATAGAATTTCAACAATTTTTTTGGACTGGTGTTTAGGAAGGGATTAAATAGCACATATTTAGGGAGAGATTGAATAGATGTACTCTTTGTACCATGTATTTAGAAAGGGATTAAATAGCAGGTATTTAGGGAGGGTTTAAATACATGTACCACATACTTAGGGAGGGTTAAAATACATGTACCACATACTTAGGGAGAGATTAAATACATGTACCACATCTTTAGGGAGAGATTAATAGCACACTTAAATGAGAGGGATTAATTAGCAGATATTTAGGGAGGGCTTAAATATGTGTACCACATATTTATGGAGGGATTAAACAGCGTATACTTAGAGAGTGACTAACTAGGACATATTTAGGGAGAGATGAAATAGCACTTACTTTTGTTACTTGTGTACTAGATGCCTGGAGTAAATCT
Organism: Lanistes nyassanus; assembly: GCA_004794575.1. Classification (NCBI taxonomy): domain Eukaryota; kingdom Metazoa; phylum Mollusca; class Gastropoda; order Architaenioglossa; family Ampullariidae; genus Lanistes; species Lanistes nyassanus. Next base: position 439,454 of record SMGT01001242.1, on the reverse strand, counting down.
GCCTGCCAGCCAAGTATGGTATTATATGTTGACGCTGCTTGTCTGTGGTATTCTGCATGAAGTAGGCCATGCAGTTGCTGCTGTGAGGTATGTAACTCATGATTTTTCATTGAAAGTTATGTTCCATGAGGTTTTCAGAGGGAAGTCATGTAACTTTTCAGAGGGAAGTCATCCACAAAAATGACATTTGCACAAACGCACAACTGAGTTTGAGGCAATAGGAACACAGCTTGACTTGTGATTACATCTGGTGTGTACACTGTGTTTGTTTTCTTGCAGAGAACAGGTGCGTGTCAATGGCTTTGGAATCTTTATGATACTGATATACCCTGGTGCATTTGTAGACCTCTCATCTGAACACCTGCAGGTGATTTCCCCATTACGCCAGCTGCGCGTCTACTGTGCTGGTGTGTGGCATAACTTTGTTATCGTCATCATTGCCCTCATTGTCCTGGTGTGTCTGCCCATGGTCCTGCTGCCAGTCTACTCCCAGGGACATTCAGTGGCCATCACTAGCGTTGAGGAGGTAAGAATGTTTACGTTTGGTCCCTCTGTGTGTGCATGTGTGTGTTGTGCATATTTGCATGCAGATGTATTGGTGGGGGTGGGGGTGGGGGTTGCGTGATATTAGGTTCTATTTTAAATAATACTGCTTCATGTTGTTATTTACAATAAAATTTCAAAGGAACAAAATTCGTATTTCATTTTTCCTCCTGGGTGTGCGTATGTGTGCCTGCATGCACGGAGTTTAAAGTAGAAGAGAAAGGAGCAGGAGAGAAAACTGAGTTGTTTTGGTGTTTTGTGTTACAGAACTCTGCAGTGTCCGGGCCTAAAGGTCTGTTCGTTGGGGAAGCCATCACAGGGGTTGGGGACTGCCAGGTGACCAGTGTGGAGGCATGGCATCAGTGTATACTGGCCAGCATGAAAGACCCATCACTGGGACATTGTCTTCCTGTGCAGCTCATCAATCAACTCAACACCACGCCTAAAAGTGGGTCAGAGGAAACTGTTGTAGCATGTGCACGTGTCAGCATAGGTACATGCATGTGTCCCATGGGAGCACAAGTGTACATCTGCTTGGTGAAAGTTGCCTATCCTAATCAACCCACCTGAGTGCAAAATCCTGAGCAAATTATTACGATTCACTCATCAGAAGAAAGTAATTTCCAAAATTCAAACGTCTCTTTTCCAAAGGTTTCTCAAAATCCAAAGTCTTCCAACATTTACATGCACAGTAAGTGGTGAAAACCCTGGCATTGGGTTACCACATGAAGATGTTTACATTAAGGCTGCCAGCATCTTGGGGCTTGCCATAAATTTTTGGGGAATTACATTTCTTTCTGCCAATGAAGCCACCAAGACCTTTGTTGCATCCTGTATTGTCTGTAGGTTAGACTACTGCAACTCAGTTCTCATCGGCTGTTTGGATGCTATTCTCTAACACCCTCAGAAATTTCCGATCTTGCCAGCGTGCATTATTTTTAAGCCGCAGTACCATGACCCGACTACTACGCTGCTAAAGAAACTTCACTGGGTTCCAGTCTCTGACCAAATCAAGTACAAAACTGCATGCATCTGTTACAACATTCTGACAGGAGCCACCCCATCCTACTTGTCTGATTTGATTTGTCTATACACTCCATATCATCCACTTCGCTATTCCTCCAATTCATGTCTTTTCCAACAAAAACCTTTACAGTACAATACAACAAAAACCTTTACAATACAATACAACAAAAACCTTTGCAATACAATACAACAAAAACCTATACAATACAACAAAAACCTTTGCAGTACAATACAATACAACAAAAACCTTTGCAATACAATACAACAAAAGCCTTTACAGTACAATACAACAAAAACCTTTACAATACAACACAACAAAAACCTTTACAGTACAATACAATACAACAAAAACCTTTGCAATACAATACAACAAAAGCCTTTACAGTACAATACAACAAAAACGCTTCAAATGCAAGTTGGATGGCTTTTGCTGCTTCTCTTTCTAGGGCCCTCAACTTTAGAACTCCCTGCCCTCTCACATCAGTTTCCTTCTTTTCCATCCTTCAAATAAACCTTGCCCCTTTGACTTCTGGTCTAAGTCTGGCTTGGTCAAGTTCTCTTTGTTGTTACGTGTATAGAAGTTAACCATACAAAAAAGACAGTTCATATATGGTCAACCTTCAGCACCGCATCAGTTACAAGGAAGTAACCATTTATTCAAGAGCTAAAAAGCCATGAGAGTTAACTTTTTCCCCCCCATTTTCAGACTGGACCCGGCCAGAGAAAGGGGATATTGACTGTTGCAATACCACAAGTCCTACCCATCTATGCTTTCGGTACCATACAAAAGCCAGCCAGGATACAGTAAGTTAGCATATTCTTTTGTCAGGTGATGCAGTATTTGACGTGCGAGTTCTGTTTTTTCCCATGTTGTTAGGTGTGTTGCCTATTCTTTTGTTTGTTGATTTTTCTTTTTTGGGGTGTGGGGGTGATGGGATTTTTATGACTCCATCTAGCTAAAACAGAAGAGATAAAAGTTTTCACAGAGATAGTCTGACCAAACAAGTTTTCAGGTAGGATTTTTCCCAGATTTCTTATTCTTTATACTCCTTTGATGATGTCTTCCACAGAGCTATGCATGTCTACCTGCCAGGACAACCACAGAGCGGTCTGTTTGTAAGCTGCAAAGTGACTGCTATCTGCCTGGGGTGGAAGTCGCATGTGTCTACCCTGCTGTTGACAACGAGACCAAGCTGCTGCGCATATTTCATGGTCACAGACCTCCACTGCTTTTCCTTGGCCACCCACTGGATCTGTTCTACTCAGGTAATGCCAAAGGCTGCTTTTTGTTTGCTAGACAGGCTGAACCAGGGTGTAGAAGCTTTGTATATTGAGTTATGTTAATTATTTTAGAATTGTGTTTGAGAACCACTGGCTGACTTTTTAATGGAAGAGTGTTAAATATTAATGCATGTCTCAAATATGACTTGTGTATGATAAGTGCAGCATACATCTCTGTAGATCTATATCTTTTTTGCATTAGCCACCTCTTCCAGGCAATTGATTGACCTCCCTTTTGTGAAACAAGCCTTACTAGGAGTGTTTTTATTAACCAACAAATGCAGGCATTTATATGGGATGTTACACAGACCCTATTAATTTACAAAATTTTACCAGAAATTGATTCCATATCACTCTTATGGCAGGCAAAATATTCTGCCATTAGAATAACAATACTCGGAGTTAATGTATGTTAATGTATGCCTACGTTTGCTGTTTTGTATTTTTTAAGAGGCTAGAACTTAGAACATTCCTACCTCCCTAGCATAAAAGGTTAAGAACACCTAATACAGCTAACTCCACTTTCATTTTCTGCATGCAGGGAAGGGATGCAGCTTTTTTAATTTAAATTTATCCTTTTTTTTAAGTTCTGGAGAGGGACTGGAGCGGTTTAACTTCCAAAGCTCCCTTTTCTGTCCAGTCTCATGTTGATCATTCCTTGCTGCTTGAACAATTAGGCACGTAAAGGTTATAGGTCTGTGCTTTTGTTTTCTGATGTTTTTTTTTTTTGGTTATGTAATGAATTCTGTTGGCTTTTTACCAGTCTCTGTGAGCAACTATGTCCCAAATACATCGCTAGTACCACTGGATCTGCCCTATATCATTGAGACCTTCTGCAAGTATCCTTGCTGTGGTGCATGCAAAATTACATTCAGTTGTATGCAGGCATGTGTGCCTGTGGGTACGTGTGTCCGTACATGCACAACATACATGTGGATGCCTGTTTGTTAAGTTCTATTTGGGTTCACATGTGTGCACTTACTTGTGGTTTCTTTATAAAGAAACTTTGGTTATTTACTTTCCACAACAAACTTGCGCAAATTTCCTTGACCAAGAATTTAGATATTTAATCTCTTTATCAGGGGCACTGGCCATTTTAAATGTTGTTCCATGCTATGCATTAGATGGTCAGTTCATCTGTCATGCCTTCATCGAACTGACCCTTCGTTCTTCATTCCCGGACCCTGAAGTGCGAAGTTGCATCTTCTCCGTCATCATCTACTTTGGGAGTCTGTTGTTGATCATCAACGTGATATTTGCCATGTGGACGTTGTTTGTTTGATGAGCCGCATTGTGGGACCAGAAGGCACTCATTTTTTCATGTTACTATGTGAGTGGTGCCACATAATGTGTTAGAGTGTTGACTGTTTGTATGATGATACATGGGGATGTGCTGCAGTGTGTGTATGTGTGTGCACACAGCTGCTGTTGTGTGCACATTATGATTATGAGCGTGTATGCATGTTTAAGTATTGCTTTATAAGATATTGAGGAGAAAGAGAGAACAGTTACTGGTAATTGTTTAAAATAAGCAATTGTAATTTTCTGAACTTCTCAAAGTTTAAGCATTGTTGCCTACGGATACAAGAAATGTGTTATTTCTAACATCTCTTGTTCATCATATTTAGTTTGTATGCTACTTCCATATATCATCCAGACAGCAGACAAGATGGATTATAATGCTAGTCATCCAAGCTCAGCTTTTCCTGCAGATTTCTCCAAGTTTCTAGCTGTGGCTTGCTGCTAGTGGTGCAAATCTGAGGGTCTGTGCTGTAGTGACTTTCTTGCAGGCATTCTGGGAAGCACCATCTGGCTGCTGCTGACTTGTTTCTTTGGCTGATTGATTTGAATGGGAGCATGAAGTTCTGCCTAAAGCTTCAGTCTGTTAATAGTTGTTTGAAGGTGTTTTGGGGGTGCCACATAATGGTAGATGGCTGCTTCGTGCTTTCTCTGTGCCAATACCTCTCATGGTTTTGCGATGACAGACATTCTGGTGGCCTGGCGGTGAAGTGTGTGTTACCAGAATAGTGGAAATCTGTGGGTTGTGGGTTCAGATCTCGTCTTGATTGTAATTCTTCTTCCTGGGTCCAGAACCTGTTTACAGGGCTGTGATACAGGTTTTGTTGCTAATCTGTTGAATGAACATTTAACAAAACACATTTGTATGACTCATGCATGCATTTGGGGTCTTCTGTGTAACTTGAGTACTTGTAAGCACACAGATCATGCTTGGTTGCTTGCAAGCTAGATATCCACAGATGTGACCATTTGCATGCAAGCTTAAATACATGTACTTGCAATGGCAAATACATGTTTCCATTACACTTCAGGACAACCTAACAGCATATTTGTTCATGTTTTATAATGAGTGAGCAACTAATGCTATATTACTGCAAGAAATTGGCCCTATGAGGTGAAACAGAAAAAATATGAGGTCTGAACCTACAGCTTATGATTCTCTGTATCTTGGGAGCAAGCATTGTCATTGCACCTCTTGCCACCTTAATTCAGCATAAACTTAATGTTTGTAACGAGAAAATGGGCTTTCATCTGTGGCTTTTTTCAGTTTGTCTTGGAAACAATATATTTATAACACTAAGACTGCAGAAGAAGGACGAAGAGTCTAAATGATGATTTGAAATGTGTTAAATTTAATTCCCATCCATTTCAGTGTGCAAGTTATAGATATTGGGAAAATTTGCAAGCAGTATTAATTGAAAATGTAGGAACCCCATGTTTTTATCAAGACATTTGACATCCATTCTATGCATGGTAGGGACCTCAGTTTTTAAGAAAATGGGGAACACAGACTCAGTATTGTGCAGTACAATCATATGAAAGAGATGGGGTGTGCAGTTTGTAAGATTGCTTGCTTTTTACAAGTGTATTGTTTTTCCTTCTTGCTCAAGGACGAGTGCCTTTGATTCCCATAATAGCTTAAAACATGCACATGTAGCCTGCACCAAACAACAAGAAGGATAGATTGTCTTCTATATATGTGTAATCCTTGCTGCAGATGTGGCAATCAAGTTGCATGGAATGTACCGAAGCTTGTCCTGTCATTTTATTATCTACAAGCATTTCTGTAAACATTGCTTTAGGGCCGGTTTACATGCTTCAAAGTTGGTACTTTGAAACGCCTTTCAAGCCCTGAACCAGCTTGGAACTGTTCCTGCTCAAGGTTTTTGGCAGATAGAATGGATTTCTATGTTTCAAAACCTTGAAACCCTGCCAGCCACTATCACGACATTAGAGGAAAAGGTCAAATGATCTCAGCCACGGAATCAAGGTGACTGTGTCATGCCACATGTAAATGCTGGCTCTTTCTTTACATTGAAACCATGAAAACTTTGAAGCATCTAAACCATCCTTTACATTTCATTTGTGCATTTGATCTGCAGCCAGATAGGAAGCTATGTACCTTGCTTTTTATGATTTGGCTGATTGATCGATTGACTTGTCAACAGTGACAGCTTTCTGTTGACGTGGGTAGGATGGGGACGGTCAAAAGTGTTAGGGAAGGAGAAACTAGATAGGAGACTATAGCACCCAGGGTTAGTCCTGACAGTCAACCCTGTCAACATGCAGCGATAGAGATGCTGGACACGGGATCCAGACCCATGGCCTCTGCATTTCTGCTACACAATGGGGTACCCAGTGCTTTGTGATTGATGTCCTTTGACATCACAGTTGTTGGGAGGGCATTGCACTCCATTCACTCGCTGTTGCTAAAATTTAGTTTGCTATGTTTGTAGTGAACAGGAAATAGGGTTGGGCATGGGAATTGGCCACCGTTTGGCAGAATTCAGATTTGTTTCGGTTGGTTTCTGCCAAAAAAGTTCAAGTTTTCATGTTAATGGAAAACTTTCAAGTTCAACTTTGCAATTTTTGTGTTTGGCCCCATCACACCACATTTTTGTGATTTGTTCAGAAATCCACTTCATCATTTTGAGGTTGTCTAATCTTTATTTCCAAATATTTGCTTGTTACGGGCAGCTGCATGTTGCCAACAATATTTGTAAGATTCCATTTTGGAAGTAGGTTTAAAATGTTCTAGTTTCTAATGTACACCTTGGCTTGACTCTTTGAATGTTAAGAGATCTAGGTTGTGAATCCACTTTAATTGGCATGAGCAGTAAGCATGTGTGCACATACTTTAAGCAGCAGTTTCCTGAATAGCAAGTGTTCTGGTTGTTGGGAGCACCATAAATATTTGCTTACATTCACTCTTCTTCATGTTCAGACCACATGATGAACCCAGTTCTGAACACGACTATTATTGTCTCTTCCTGCTGTTGCCATGGACATTTGCACACGCCAAAATTATCTATAAGAACGTTGTTACTCATGCAGTCACAGCAGTGATGCATGTCTGCATGCTGTGAGATTGCCATGTGAGTGTGTTGCGAGCTGAAGCCAGGAGGCATGCCTGATCCAAAAAATATTCTGAAGTTCAGTTAAAAGGCCAGCTCACACCGCTGGCCTTCCATGTTTGTTTCCAAATTTGATGTTGCATGTGCTTACATTTGTAAATATACTTGCTTTGATGTACTGTTCGTGAATTTTGACATGCCTTTATTTTAAAGAAAGTTATTTTCTGCATGCCAATCAGCATGTATTACCGAGAAATTACTTTCTGTTAAGTATGAACAGCGTTTAAAAGCATTTTATTTGCATTTAAAGTCTGCATGCCTTGGCTGAACAACTGACCCGACCATTAATGTGGTTGAGAAGCTAGGTACAGTTATTGTAGGCATGACAATGAACTGCAGACTGGAACATGAGAACGGCACCTGTTATATATTGCTAAATAATGTTTAAAGCATTGGGACCACCTGTTTTTTTCTGGATCATTGGACATTTAGTGTTCTTGTATGTAATGCTCTTTTGGTCACTTGAACAGTCTGGAGATTGGAGAGGTCACTGCATTCTTTGCCTCACAAAATAAGATGGAGAAAGTGACCAAAAATACTTTATTCTCAAAAAAGAAAATTACTCCACACATTTGAGACATATTTTCTGGCATCCTCCTAATCTTGGCCATCTCCCAAATACAGATCAGACCACTGAGGATTGGTGCAGCGGTAGCCAATACATGTTCAGATATCAGCTACAATCAGCGTAATGTGTAAGTTTAGCTATGCATATCTTCAGAAACTTGTACACTGATTGTGGAAGTTTCACATTGCCTCTTGAATTGCTGGGCCTGTGATCACCGAAAGAAGACATCATGTCTTGGCATAGGTGGAGATTTTGAATCGTCTGCTCATACAATGGATCTTTGGCTTTTCCAAAGTCTACAATTGGAATTGTTAAACTTTAAGCATGTGACAAGGCTAGAGGCAATAGCTTTGTTGAAAAGACAAACAGAGAGACAATTGGTATTACAGTTGCCCTTGTGAATGCTAACAGTGTTGTGGGATTGTGCACAATGCTTTTGAAGTATGTAATGCATATTTTCACAAGATTCTAAATCTACCATAAGGAATGATGATGAGGAAGGAAAAAGAGTACATTATTTACAGCCAGGAAGAAGAAAGTGATCAATATAAACACTATAATGATCAATACTGCAGTATTATGTGTATGAGCTGCAGCTGACTAGCAGATCACAAGGATCCATCATAAAATTATTATTAAAATCTGTTTCACACAATCAAAATTCAAATCTAGATAAGATCCCTACAAAATTTCCTTGCATTCAGTCAGAAAGTACCTAATGAATCATTTGAAAATTTTAACAGTTTGTCAGATCAAAAATTGTTTAAAAGATTTTTCTGAAAAATGTAATGCCATGTTGCCTTTTCACCCCAGGGAATAAACAATTTTAATGTTAATGTCTGGTTTCTTTTTTTTGCTGGCCTGCCACAGGACAATTATCTTTCTATCCAGTCTACAGACTTCCTGAGCTACATCTGTGTGCATTCAAGTATTTCACCCATGGTTTTATACTGAAGTTATCCACAGTACCAATTAGCAGTTAAGGTTATGTGGCAACAGATTACAGGGTGATGTTCTGCTGGTCTACATCAGATATGCAGTGCAGTTCTGCCCTCTCAATGCTGCAGTGTATATACAAAGGTTAAAATGTAGCAAAGTCTCACAAAACTGCCACGTTATAGGTAGTGAAGGCCAGAAAAGAAGCTGATAGAATCTAACAACTAAAACAGAAAGATTAAATGCATGTTTTAAAAATCAGTTTGGAATTGAGTCATTCACTGGGTACAGACAAAAAAATGTAAAAACAATTTAGAGTTTAAATATTATCAAGATAATCGCAGCTGCAATGACTGATAACTGCAAAGTTTGGTTTTGAACTGCGTGACAAGAATAAGACCTATCTTTCCTCCTCTCTTTTGGTGGGTGGGTGGGGGGAACAGTACATGTAGTGACATTTTCTCGGATCAGTACACATCTGCAGCAATATATTTTGTTGAAACCACAGCTCACAGTTAAATGAATGACAGCCTTATCTTTGATTCTGAAATTCTTGTACCACTGTAACGAGTGTTTATCTAAGCAACAAAAGGCAGCTGTAAAATATTTTGAGCGTTAAGTACACCAGAGAATCACATGCCTATACAGATCGCCACTCACATTCTACAGTCTTTCTGACACATGAACATACTGTACTTAGTACTTTCACTGTTAATGTATTTGCTATTGTAAGTCACATCTGCAATGACTCAAATACTGCTAGAAAAGTTATTTGAAGGGGGTGGTGGTATGGGGAAAGTGATGATAACACCACGACAACAGCATGTCATGTCGGTTGGCCACACCATCATTACATAGACTAGCAAGACTACCTTCTATTTACACGCTGCCACTTGACTAAAGAACACGGAATAGAAACAAATTTCCAACCCATTTGAACATGTAATGATAATGTTGGCCCCAAATTCTTGGCTTTTGATTAGATTTTTCGGTGTGTTGCATGTCTAGCCCCCTGTGACACTGAAATGTATGTTTGTATGCACCATCAGTTGCAGAGTATACCATGCATCAAGCATAGCTGTAGGTGGTGAGATGGGCACAGCTGTGATCACATCTGATCAGGGCAGACCTTAGGAGACATGCTACAATGTTTCTGGTGCCTTTTTCAACTTTAAAGATGTTTTCCCATTACGAAAGGTTTGTTATTTGGATGTTCAGGAAGGTAATAGAACCATGCATCCCACCCACCCCTGGACCCCAAGAAGGAACTCAAATTCCATGTTCAAACAACAAATATGATCGAATTCCATGTTCAAACAACAAATATGATCGAATTCCATGTTCAAACAACAAATATGATCAAATTCCATGTTCAAACAGCAAATATGATCGAATTCCATGTTCAAACAACAATGATCAAATTCCATGTTCAAACAACAAATATGATCAAATTCCATGTTCAAACAACAAATATGATCGAATTCCATGTTCAAACAACAAATATGATCAAATTCCATGTTCAAACAACAAATATGATCAAATTCCATGTTCAAACAACAATGATCGAATTCCATGTTCAAACAACAAATATGATCGAATTCCATGTTCAAACAACAAATATGATCAAATTCCATGTTCAAACAGCAAATGCAATACACCTGTAATGTTAAATGTGTTACCTACCTAGGCAGAGATAGGAGGATGATTAGAATGATGGTTACCTGATCTCTGATGATAACATACAAACTTTGAAATAAATATTTACAACAATCATTTGTCATAAACTGGTAATATTTTGACCTTTTAATTTCAAAAAAATAAAAAAAAAGCTTATTAGTTTTCAAAGGAGTCTGAAACATCCCACAGGGAAAAAGTGAATGTAGCAGATGTTAAATCCACAGCTTCCCAGTCCATTTTGACAATAATTTTAAATTTAGCTTACCTTGATGTCCTGATGTTTTAATGCTTTTGTGAGGTGGTGAGTGCACAGCTCACTACTAATAAGCTTGACAGTGCATTTGTATGCTGTCATTAAAAAAAGCCAATAAATTTTGGCCGATAAGCATACAGGAAAGACCTGCTTTTGCCGATGCAAAATCTTCAAGCTGCAGGAAGTTTCTCGCTACTGCTTGCATTCAACACACTCTTACCAGTAGTGTTTCCTATAAGCTCTGCGATTGTGTACACAGAGATCATACGGATAGTGTAAAAGACAAAACTGAGCACACGCAAAACACAAAGCCTTCTCAGCAGTTTTTGCTGGCAAATGGTCAGTAGTCTAAACCTCCATAAAGGCGTTCTTGCATAAATATTTACATTCATTTTGAGATTATATATTAAGATGAGCAATTTTTTTCAGCATGCTCTTTCTGAGGTTAGAAGTTGTCCATAAAATTTACAAAAGTGACTGCTTGAAGGATGACCAAAGGTCATAGATGAAAAGTATTGCAAAGAAAGATGCATAGCCACAGAAGCACCCTGAGGTATTTGGTGACAGCCTTTTTTGCTGGTGGTTTTCCTGACAAGTAATCTTTCATTTTCTAAAAGCATTAAAGGACAGTAAAGTCAGTATAGCACTTCCAATTTCTCAATCAGAATGTAAAATGCTCATCTGAATATTACAATTAAATTCCTCCCTCATATCGCCACATATCTTTGTCAGTAGAATTTTTGCCAGACATAGATTTAATGGTGGTCTTTATGGTACCCAGAATAGACATGACAGCTTTCTCATCGGCTGGCTTCTTATTTCCACTGGACTTTGGTCTGCCTGGTGGGATCTGGTTGATAATTTTATCATTCATTAAAAACCCATTCTCAGACACCAGCATTTCTACAGATTCTGTCCGCATGCTGTGTGAAGAGGCATACAAGTCATCTTTGTCTTCAAAAATAGGATCAAACCGAATGTATGTTGACGACCGAGTTCTGTTCTTTTCTTTGCTGCTTTTCACAGGCTTTGGTGGGCGCTTTAGGTCTGGTGAAGGAGTTTTGTCAGTCCTCAGCAAGCTGTCTGCTTCCTGTTTCATTTTCTTACGGGAGGAATTGATTCCAGCAAAGCCTTTGCTGGAGATCGACAGACTGGACAGTCGACTAAAACTGCTGCCATCGTCATAGCACTTCAGCTGATCCACATCGGTGATTCCCATTCGACGTATGTCCCGACCGCCCTTGACCCGACTTCCATCCCAAGAATTGAGTGCAGCCATTCTGGAGTCTGGCTCAGGCAAAGGATCATCTTCTTGGGTGGCCATCCGGTAAGAAGTGTTTCGTGTGGCAAGCTCTCCCACAATGCCGTGTGTGTTGCGAACTGCCAAACGATAAGAGTCTGCCCTGCTGACCACATCCTCCATGTTCCCAAGAGGACAGGAGAAAGTCTTAGTCATACGGGGAGGCAGGCCATGAAGTTTGCTGGAACCAGAAGTGTCGCTTGAGGAATACGACCTTCCAGGATGTTCTTTAGTTCTTGAACTATGTTGGTGATTGTGCCTTAGCTGGTTTAAATCCATGTTCATGGCAACACGATATGAATCTGTCCTAGGGGTGGCTGCCAGGAATGATGAACCATTATGTAAATTTTCAAGTGGCTCATGTTTATGGCCCAAAGAAAGATGTGCTGGTGGATTTGACTTCCTGTGCTTTCTGCCACTTTCATATCTCCCATTCTCTCCACCTTCAGCGTCTTCTTGAGATGCCAGTAAAGCATCAGTCACTTGAGGCTGTGAAACATGAAAGTGTGAGAGATGTGAATTTGACCAGGTGCTGCTGTCAGATGAAGTATGCTGCAGCTGATCTTGGTGTAGGTCCACTGCTGCTGTTGTTGGAGTGGTTGGGGAGCTGAAACCACTGTCCATTGTCATGGAATTTGTCCGCGACCTGTTTGCCTGTTGCTCTGCCGTCCATCCGGCAGAAGTCTGCTGGGATACAGCTGAGCTGTGAAAACTAGTCATGGACTTACTGCTCACAAGGGCGTGGTGCATGTCAGAAACTGTCTGCATCAGAGGCGTAGGACATGAATGCAGTGTGGGGCCACTGTCCAGAATGACTGGCGACCCCAGCACATAGTTTGATGAATGGAAAGAACTGTGACTGGAAGCCCTATCCATGGGAGCTAAGGCCATTGTCCTGTGGGCACCTCTCTCCAGGCTGGGTGAGTTGACAGGGGTTGGGGTGTCTGAGTCTTGGTCCAGTCTGAGTACAGAGTTGGTAGGTGTAGTGTTGGGACTGGAGACATATGTCAGGCTCGAATCAACGTCGGAAAAGCCAGCTGAGCTGCTTGAGCTGAGGGTGTCTGAACGATGGCTGAAACTCCTGTTCATGTCTAAGTAACCAACATGCCCAGAGTCCGACAGTGACGGTATGGATGACTGGCTGCTGGTGACGGAGCTTTCAGAAGACTCCGATGTCCCTAGCAAGTAATGGCTGCTCATAGGTGTTGACGTAGCCTTGAAGGAAGGACAGATTATTTGTGACCTAACCATGATGTCCCCTGGCCTCCCTGGCTTGACGGTTATTGTTGGCTGGTATTTCAGATCCACCACACTGTGCGAGATGCCAGCTGATGTTGAAGCAAGGGGCATGGCAAACTTATAGCTACCTGACTGGTCACTGCTGCTGTCCAGGGACGATAAAGTTGATGATGCCAGAGATAACTCTGAACTCTCAGGTGTCTGGTGGTTAAAGTAACTTACTACCGGTGCAAAATTTAATGTTTTGGGCTTTAATGTACCTGCAGGAGACTTGTCCCTTTTCAAAATCCCTGCTGTGGGCTGCAAATGTTGGGAACGTCGAGATCGGGGCCAAGAGTTGGTTTGATCTGTGACATCGTCCTCCCACACCTTTGACTCCAGGTAATGTCTGGGCAATGTGCTGCCTTTCCACGTCACTTCTTGAACCTTCTCCCCTGGAGGACTGGACTCCATCAGAATGGTGGAGCCAGTCAGAGGAACAGATTTTGAGGCTCCAACCCCCTCCAGCGATGAGCTTCCCGAAAGAGAAACAGAAGCAGCATCAGGAGGAGTTTGTTGGCAGAGATGAGTTGTAGAACTATCGGTGCTATCTTCATCACTAATTGAACACCAAGAAGGGAAGGCACGTGGAGAAATCTGTGTCTTGGACTTCAAGCGAATGCAGACTGTCTCCTGGTCTGATTCACAATTCGATAAGTCACTGCTGGTTTTTGTTTCCTTGATGGTGGCAGCTTCAAGAATGGTTGCCAAAGGGACAGCACTGGTGCTGGGATCATCAACCCCTGAGAGCGTGCTGCTTAAACTGCTACCGCAACGTGGAGGAGGTAGGGGACGGACTTTTTTGCTCCCTTCATCGTGGGGGTTTAAAACTTGCTCTTGAGCAGTGTCAGGTACACTGGCACCAAATGGACGAAAAATCACGCTGTCAATTGTGGTGTTGCTTCCAATGCTGAGCATGCTGCTGTGTGCTTCCTTAACAGGTGTCAAATGGACGTCATCATCTTCCTCCAGAAGCATGTTGCTGCTGCGCCGCAGTCCACTGTCATTGTGAAAAGATGTGTAGAATCCCTCTTGGTCCAAGGAGTACACAGAGGAGACTTCGTCGTCCATTCTCGTTGGACGTTGCAAGCCGGTGGACATGCTGTCTAGCTCTTGAATGTTCTGGCGCGTCAGCATCGACAGCCGTGACAAGGACACTGTAACATCCTTTGCATCTTCTCTGCAAGATGCCTGCTGTGCCAACGATCGCAGCCATTCTTCTGTGTCCTGGGCCCCATCAGCTTTTGTCGTTGCAGAGAATGACTTAAGTGGTGCAAATGTTGACAGGAGGCACTCTGGGACAGTCTTGTCCGTCTGGGAACTACCCTCTGTTCCAATTCTGAAAACAGAAAAGAAGCAAATGTAATCATGTTGTAATGTCAGTAACTTTGTTTAACAAGGGAAGCACACTACTGGTACACATTGGTGTCAGGCTTAATATAACTTTTCCATTCACCACTTGCTGCCATCTTTACCTGTGTTGTAGTTGGTTCTGTCAGGATTTTATCTGCCAATTCCAAGGTGCCTGCTAGCAAGATTAAATCAGATTCGGTGTCAAGCACTGCACAGGTTTATCGACAAAAACATTTAGTCTCCAGCCATTGTTTAATTCTCCCCAGTCACTAATGTCCAAACATGTAAAAATGTAAAAGCTCTCTCTGTTGCGAAAAAACAACCTGTCATCCAGAGATGGCGAGTCACGACCAGAATCTCGGCCAAGAGAATGCTGAGATGCAGACGATGGTACTGTGGAGGAACGAGCAGACTCCAAAGACTGCCGATTGCTGCTGCCACTCCAGTTACCTGCACACGTGCACACACACATTAAATACATTTGTATTCACCGACAACCTTTTTTGTGTTTTTCCAACAAAGCTATATTCTCCCATGATCAGGTTTTTGTCGACACTGTTCTGTGTGTACCCCTTCATTTATCATCTATTTCAGGCTGCTGAAAAATAAACTTCTCACCATAGGTTTCAGCCCAGAACAAATTTACTTGTCACCAAAAGATATGTGTTCACGCCCATCATATCCTTATCTACTTTGGTCAAAATACAAAAAATAATTTATCTCCCATTTTGTGACATTTGTGACTACCAGCATACATAATCCAAGGAAGATTCAAGTTCCCTAACTCACCAAGAAATTGCACACGCACACACACACAAACTCACCTGAAGAAGAATTTCGTTCTTCACGCCGTCGCTTGGATATCTCCCGTAATTTGACAGCAGTAGTCCAGTCCTTGGGAAGCGAGTCCCACGGGAATTCATATTTTCTAGCTTGGGCTCGAGGTAATGTGTTGCTGTTGAAATAATAGTACGTCCCAGGCCCAACCTGCGATTCCTGTGAGCTGGAAATGGTCATGATGTCATCAGGCATGCTTGGAGATCGCTTTCGTTGAAGTTCTGCTCCTCTTCCCTTCTCCTTCTCTTCCCCATCATCGGCTCCTAGGAAGTCTATTGCATCGAGGTCCAGAGACTTGGGGCGAGGTCGAAGCGTGCCACTGACAAAGGACTTGATTCTGCTGCTAATGACACTGGAGCGTTTCGTGCTTTTACTAGAAGACGATCCTGTGCTGCCCAGACTCAGAGAACTGCTTGTACGGCCACCTGATATGCTGATCACTGAAGCGTCCTTGTTTTTATTGTCAGCATCCTGCTCAAAGATCAGAGACCCTCTGCTCTGCGAGGCACCAACTTTGATGCAGCGAGGCAGTGACCTTGATCTGCGGCATGGAAGAAATTTAAACAGCCGTGGTTCACGATTCGCACGCTCTTGCTCGGCTCGTTCCTCCATCTTCGCATCCAGTTCATCGATGTACTGCATCATCAGCTCATCAGGCCCTGGGCTTGGACGAGCATCAAGGTCATCAAAGCTGTACGGCCTTGGTGTGGTCCTAACCAACTTCCTCCCCCGCTCAAACTGCTCAATCTCTCTCATGATGTTCTCAGACACACCTGAGAAAGTTCGCCTCCGCTTCTTGTGCTCTAAGGAAGCAGTGCCTTTCAGGGACTGGCGAAATGAAGACATCCTATGGAATCCCACTCCTGAGGTATCCACAGCAACCAAGATGGACGGCTGTGATTTGGACAAACTTTCATGACAGACAGACCCCTCTTCTTCTTCAAGACGCTTGAGGTTGAGATGGATACTGTCCACTCCATGAATGGTCTTTGGGCGAGGAGTTAATCTTTTGTATTTTTTGTTGAATTTCATGGCAGTTGCATGCTGCAAACACACCAAAGAAAACTCAGTTAACTGTTATATGACACAACTAAATAAAACAAAATGGTGTGCATGAGCTGGGTTGTGAGACCTCTTATATATCCTCTTGACATGTAAATATGCATGTAAACTTTATTTTGGAAAGTGGCTAGAAAGGCAGATACAATTAGTAAATTACTGAAGGAACCCAGCCCAGAGACAGTTTCTGTAAAATGCAAGTACATGTATGATCCCATACATCTAACATGGCATGGGATCTTTTATTTGCTATTGCCATCAAGTGGGTTTTTGTTTTCAAATCACACAGAAGACCTCCAACAGTTTTAAAGCAGATATGCACCATGTCATCCATATGAAAACTCACCTGTCGTCGAGGCAGATTTAGGTCAGGTGTTTTAATGGTGTGTTCATGAAGTACGATTGGCCAGAGTTTAAACTGACTGGAAGAGTGAAGCCCATCTTTCCTGTACGTATCCACACCACGCAGTGATCCCACTGGTGTGACCTCGCACAAGGAGTAGCGAGCCTTGATGCAGTGAGGTCGTCGATCAGGGGTAAAGATGTCGCAGTCAAAGCCATGGCGTGCTATGTGGTGATCCTGTACACAGCTGAACAGCTTCAGACTCCCCACCGCTGCAACAACACAACAGTGGGAAATAATCTGAATGCATCTTCGCAATTTCAAGACATGCACCTTACTTGTGAGAGGGCCCAAAGATTCAAGATGCTAACAGCCAAAAGTTATGTTGCTAAATACTACAAAAAGTGTAGTAATGCCATCACAGGCCTGAAACCACATGTAGCCAGCATTCAAACGTTATTTACCAACAGTCAAAATGAACCCAGTGTGTCTAGCAACTGCACATACACAGTTACTATATATACTGCATCATAATGACTACATGTACACGTAGATGTTATTATATGTAATCCGATTCATTTTTATGATTAAGTATTACATGGGATGTATCCAGCAACTGCATATATATATATATAAAACTTCATGTTGCCTCATAATGACTACATGCATGCAGTCTGATTTATTCATATAATTGTCAGTTAAAATCCATTTAGCCAGGAGTGCCTAGCAACAGCATATTGATATATATATACACATTACTTTAGCTTTGCCTGATAATGACTACATTTAATCTGAATTTCTGCCTGGTTTTAGCTGCAAGCACTTCCTTCTTCAGAACAGCTCTATCCCTCTTTTCAACACGGATCATGTGAAAGCTACTGACATCCCAGCCAACCACACTAGGAAAATACACCAGAAACAAATACTCTTCTGATGAGTGTCTCAGGTTCCAGTGCTCCACAAGTAGCCACAAAACCACAAGTTATCAAGGATTTACCGCTGCTGTTACACGGTATACTTTGCACCAGGAACTCTGACCTGCTAATAAGACAGTTCTGGGAGGTTTTCTTTCTACTGACAATAGGCACCCACAGGTGTTTCTTCAGTCAGCATTATCCATACTCTGACAGCCTGCCCATGAGAATACATGGATCTTCTTTATTTCAGCAGCTAACATGTAATTCTTTTGTCACTCCTGATACACTCCCACTAAAAGGCAAGTTCCCTGAAATAGAGAACTCATGGCAGCCAAGGACAAAAATGAACAAAGACAATCTTCTGGTCATGGTACAAAAGTTGGCAGGGGTAGGGGGTGAGGTTGTGCGTGTGTGGTTGGGGGGGGGGGGTGTTAGGACTCCCAGTGAAGGCAACTTCTGGATGTCACTTCTGTAAATAAACATACAGACAACAACGTTACTAATGGTACCCACTACTGCATTTAATACTGTTCATTCACATTTCATGAATGGAGTTTATTCTTAGCACAGCTCATTCACATTTAATTTTTGCCTGATTTTTTTTTTTGAGGGCCACTGAACTGCTGCATTGCATTTCATACATTTTCAAACTGCTAGGGGGATGATGGGGTGGGATGTGCAAGCACTCCAGCATGCTGCTTAACCTGTACTGTAGCAATTTTACATCTTCCACACCCCTGTCCAATGTTCTTCAGTGTTATCACTGAAAATTGAAAATTATTCACATTAGACTGGAATGACAGTATAACTGTTGTGCCCCCCCCCCCCCCCCACACACACACACTTGCTTTTTTGGGGAAAGTCCACCTTGCAGTGATTTCGCACTGAAGGGGGGAGGGGGGATAGGTGTGCGGAAAGGGGAAGATGAGGGTGGAAGGGGTCTGCGGTTTGGTGTCCTGCACTAGTGATGGCTATGTGTGGTCCCGCTGGCTGGCCTCTTTCCTGGTGCACTGATGATGGCTTGAGTAGCGCGAGTGGTGGAGTTCTCGCTGGTCAGACCTACCGCCGCTGCATTCCTACTTTCTTTTATCTCTACCGCTAAGGTGCTATGTGTTATATTAGTTTACTTTAATATAGTCTGTTTTTATTTTTAGTGTTTTTCTACTGTAACCCCCGCAGGGTTACCAGATTTATTTCCCCTTGCGGTTCCTCTAGCTTGGGGAGGTGCTGGTTTAGTAAAGGAAAATGTAGTTCCACAGACAGATAAACCCCTGTCTGTGGACCATGTCTCTTTTAATAAAAAAGGAACCCCCTAGAATCTCTATAGGAGATGTCAAATTGATTGTATGGCCAAAGAGAGGGGCAGAGTTCTGGGAAGTCCAAATAAGATTCCCCGCACGGCCGACTTACGCTATTGCGCTGTAGCGCGTAGGGATTCAGAACAGCCGTGCCCGCGGAAACTCTCTGTCTCTCGGTCTTTCTGCGTGCCACCGTCGGAGGGGGAAGACGTTCAACTGTCGCTGTGTGTCTGGTTGTACCAGGTATGGAGCTATTTGTG
>SMGT01001242.1:374241-398006 GCA_004794575.1 Lanistes nyassanus | reverse complement strand
AGGAGGATCTGTCTTGGTAGAAGGCCGCAACTATTTATTGTGCTTTTGACACCTGTCAAATTTCCCTTTAGGTTAAAGGCTAAAGGTCATGTGTAAGGCTTAAATCTTCTGCGGTTGCAAGGAGGCTGGGTCCCACCGCTCCGTCACTCTCGCTCTCTCAACTAACTGGGGAGCGCGTGGCTAGCGCTCGGTCTGCCTAATGCAGGCGTGTTCGAAAATAGTATTGTGTGACTTTGCTTACTGAACGTGACGAACAAAAAACGTGACGGACTTAGGAAGAATCTGCCAGCGGCGGTGTTTTCTTTGTGGGGATGTGGACACACCGAGCATGGCGCGCGGTCAGATCGCACCAACGGTAGAAGAAAACTGTCTCCCAAGAATACATCTGCCATCTGCATCCTGACAGCAACATGTACCTATTCGTGAGGGCGTAGTGTTGCGCGTGCGTTGTGCGCGTGCTCGAGTTTCGTTGTCAGGAGTATTCCCGGCCTGCTGACAGGCGGGGTACACAGAGAAATGTGTAGTAAAGCTTTCCGTGTCATACCGCACCACTCGGTGATTTGGAGGTACTCTAGCTCAGCAAACATTGACAGTCTGGTCAAAAGGTCATGCGACCGGAAATCAAGTCTCAGCAAAAGGAAAGAACGATCAATAAGCAAACACCTCCGGACACCTGACGCTCTCTTCTGGTTTAGATAATTTGCAGAGTCCACGATTGTATTGGGAGGATGGGGTGGGGTGAATGGAACAAATTGATTAGTGTTTAAAAAAAAAAGACCGATCATTCTGCTGGTGCCAAAATTAGGCTACTTGAGTGATCTGCTGTCTTCCCCATGCGTCCAAACTCCAGAGCATCAACATCGAACAGTTTGGCAGGAAGCAACAGCACAAAGACAGTCACAGAAATAAAAAAAAGCAGAGTTCCACATACCCAAGAATCCAACCTAAAGCTAGAAAATTATCAAGCCCGATCTTCTGCAATGGCAGCTCTGACGTCATGACCTGTGACAATGACAGTGAAATGACAATAACCTGCACGTGCACTTATAAAAAAGAAATCGCAACTTCTCGTGAACAGGATTTACTCCTTGAGAAGAAATTTTTTGATAAATCTTTGCACCGAAATCAGAAGTCACTGATCCCGAGGTTTATGCTAGGTTTTCCTGCAGTTTTTTTAGGTTGCTCTTTATTTATAATATTATGAGAACCCTTTACAGCAAACCCAAAGTTTAGGTCTTTTTTTTTCGTTAAACCTAGAGCTGAGAATAATGGACATGGGCTGGCTGTGAAAAGTTTGCTCGGTTGAGAAAAGCCTTTGGTCAAACGCGTTTAAGACGAGGTCCTGCAAGCGGCGAAAAGCAAGGTCGAGAGCTCCCCATCAGTCCTTGTAAATCCAGCATGCTGGCAAAACTTCAGCAACTGTCGACATCACGTCCCTATTACTTTCTCTCCCCCACCCAGTTCCCAACTGGTCCACTGACCTGGGAAGGGAAGAAAAAAAATGGGCGAAGGTCGCTCATCCTCCCACCCCACCCCAAACACACACAACGGGGACGGGAGATGAAACATAGACAACACAGAAACTATAGGCCATGGTGCCGGGCACCACAAACTCGCGCTTGTTTTGACCACTTGAGAGAACAGCGACAAAAATCTCCAAATTTCTGTGTGCCCCTCCTGTTCTGCTTATTAAACTGGGTCTGCCATCTAAATTCACTCACGTTTTACATAAAGCTCGCACCCATTAACCATCATCCACCTTTCTCTTTCATGCCCCTGAGCAACCCACCCACAGAGGGGTATGCATGGTTCAACAGCATATGACGCCCCCACTGCCTCTGCACTAGTTGTGGTACACGTCAGGGCCTGTTAAAGCAGCGTATGCGCGCACGTGTAAATGTGAATATGTATGACAAAGGCAGGGAGATGAGATGCCACAACTTCGATCTCTTCCTGGGATCCAGATTAACAATAATAAAAAGCCATCTGACTGCAAGTACACTACAACAGCTGCATTTTGACTTTCTTTTCAATGATTCAATGACTGTTTAATGACAGTTTATCCATTAATTTTGTTTTAACATACGCGGGCAGTACGCGACACGCTCTCCGAAGCTGCCAAAGTGGGCTGCCTTTGCAAAACACAAAGCAGCGGCCGGCCGTGTCCGATAACTGGGAGTGGTCTCACGCCCAATCACGCCATCAGTCACCCGCTGACAGACGAGCTCACATCGCACGTTACAATGGCAAGGCAGTGTGTCGTGAACGTTCCTATCCGCTTTCCTGAAGTAACTGGGCACGTTGGTCAACTTAGCGGGGCGAGCATGGCTTACAGACGCTTTGAGACCAGAAGAACTGATACGATCGCTTGTCATGCAACACCGGGCTGGGTTACACAAACGTTCATGTGGCCCTCTGGTCGTAACAGCGGCCGTTAAGGCCCGTTCACACCGTGTATCCCACGTGCACCTGTATGTATGGTTACGAGACGTACAGGAACACATGCAACCCAACCCAGGCCCAGTGCGTGTCTGAGTGCTGATGTCACCACCCAGTGCCTGTATCGACGCACGCTTGGACACTGCAACAGGCAATGATTGCAGATGTCTGCAAGCGGACATCTTGATGTAACTAATCTACTGTCGCCGTTGCACGCATCTGGGGTTATTAACAAAACTCTTTAATCATCCACGCACGCAGCGTGCAAGGGCGAAGTTGCACAACTGCCAGCATGTGCTCTTATTTCCGCTTGTTATAGCAGTTAAGGCTTGTTTCAACCCGTGTATTTCACAAGCCTTGTTACGTGCACTTTAACGAGGCAGTCCTGACTGGACGAACCCCAATATCTACTCTAACGATATTTATATATGCGTATATGTAAGGAGGCTTATACACTGTATATGTACCTGTTTACGACTGTGTGTTTTGATCAAGTTTTACACTCCACTGTTGTCGTAATGTGCCACTTCTGTATATTATTTGCACTTTTTCTGAATCCCCCTTTCCCCATAGGGCCATAAATAAAATCTGAAATCTGAATCACAGCACAAGACCAGGTTGCATGCACGCCAGTATCTGCTTTAACTTCCGTTTGTCAAAGCATAGGATCATGTTGCACGAACGTCAGCTAGCTCCACATCCGGCTATCAAAACCTTCCTCGCGCGGTTAAAAAATCATATTTTTTTTAGCTGTCACGTTGATAGACTGTGAAGGACAGGCCACGAAGGGCAACCACCTGATTGCAGAGCATCTTTCTGATGCTCAATAAAAGTGCAGTTTCTGGACGGGCACCTTGTCGAGAGCTGGAAAGGGAAGCCTCCGTCTACCCACCCCTAACGGCTTCCGGACAATGCAGAATGGGACACGCAAGGAGTTTCCGAGATCGTTAATAATAGATGTGGACAGGGCGGGCTGCAGCTGCATTCAACGGTGTAATGCGACCACGCAATTACCACGCCAAGGGCCTCG
This sequence comes from Lanistes nyassanus, assembly GCA_004794575.1. Taxonomy (NCBI): domain Eukaryota; kingdom Metazoa; phylum Mollusca; class Gastropoda; order Architaenioglossa; family Ampullariidae; genus Lanistes; species Lanistes nyassanus. The sequence continues at coordinate 394,537 of SMGT01001242.1, read as the reverse complement.
GGGCCCACGCAATTCTATTTCGATCGGAAGAAGAGGTATGATGATGACGGCGAGGAAGAGGAACAACAGCAGGAGAGGAGTATGGTGTCAAGGGGAAGACCGAAAAGGAGGACGATAAGGCAACGAGGAAGCCCAAAGATGATGACTCATGCACGTGCAATACTAGTTTGGCAGGAACACGGGTTTCTCCACCACTGCCATCGGGTCGACTTCCGGCCGACGGCCCACGACTCTTGTTTGCCGCACAACGAAACTACACGCTGGCGCCAATGTTACGAGTTCGCACGGTCGATACCACGCCCACCCTCCCACCCACACCCAGCCTCTGATCTAGCTATCGACCCAACCGCACCTGTGCGGTAACAGGGTCCCCCCCCACCTCCTCAGTGATTTTTTTTAGTCTTTTGGCAAAGCTGTTGCCAGCAGGGTCTGGGTGCCAAATGGTTCTGTTCTAATCCCGCCGTAGTCCATCCTGTAAACGAAGGGTTAAAGACAAAAAAAAACCCAATAAAATCCGAACAAACAAAAATCCGCCTGCCAGGGTCTGTTTCGTCTGTGTCCAGTAGCAGTGGTCATTAAACGCTGGGTCTCTGTTCTTCCACACAACAGCCTCCCCTCCCCCAACCACCAATTTTCAGAAGCCTGTCGCCACAATACCTAAACAAATGTTATTTCTTGTGCTTTCTGCAAACATAAGCTGGCTTTAAAAAACAGTTTAGCACATAAAATAGCTGCCCTTTGAATCCTTAGGGCACATGCTCTCCCCGCCCCCCCCCCTCTCTCTCTCCGCGTTCTTGCATGTGCACGCGCTTGCTGTACTTAAACGCATTTTCATATGCGGGATCTAAGTGCTATGCTTTTAACAATAACGTTGAAATTTCCTTTTAGAACTCCTTACCGCAGTCTGGACCCTGTTTCAGACCGGGTATTCCACAGCAAAGACCGCACCACATTGATAGAGCCCTGCCTTAAGAACTCGAATACTCGATCACTCTATGACGCGAGTGTCTTCACCATCATCCCCGTAAATCCACACGTAACTCCGCGCGTTTCTTCTACGCGATGAAAGGGTTCAAGAAACGTTCCAAACACCCTAAACGGATTAAGATGCGTCTCCACTTAGAGAACAGGTTTAACTGTATTTCGCTAGCCGAAAATGAAAACTAAATGCGTCTTTCCACAGACTACTGGAACTTTCTGTGTCAGCACAAACTTCGATCGCTGCTGACATGGATATCTGTAGCACTTAAGCGATAACATACCCTAGATTATGAATGTGGAAAATGAATCTCGTCGGCTTATATCAAGATGTACATTTCGGGTGGCCAACGGACGTACATGACTAATCATCAGTAGTCGCGGTGTTTCGAAAGCACTGTCACCACACACCTTCCCCTCAACATCAGGATAATTTCTCTGCGTGTTTATGCGTTTGTCGGCTCGATTCTTCCTTCTCCCTCCCATCGTTTACTTGCACTTTCAAGTGTGGCAGCTCTTTCTTTCTTTCCTGCATCCCCTCCCTCATTCTTTCATTTGTGGTTTCGCTTGCGGAAATTTTGTCTATCCATTATGCAACCAAGGGCTGGTGGCACTAAATGCTAAGATGTGGGTACTTCCCCAGTCTCTAATCTTCCCCTTTAAAAAAAAACTCTCCAAGGTCTGAAATCCGACGTTACGAACCAAAGGCGCCCTAATATTAAACCAGAATCCTAGGAAAAGGAGTCTAATCAGTCCTCTTTGCACTCATGGTGGTCACGCAATCACCCCCCCCCCCCCNNNNCCCCCCCCCCCACACACACACACCTCCATCCCCACCGGACTGATATCTTTTGGCAACAATTCGTGCGTGAAAAAAAAAAAAGAAAAAACGCCCGTCCTGCACCATGACACGTACAAAGTCTAAGGCCGATTCTTTCCCCATCTACCACATCGGATTCAAAACGGGCGGGAGAAGGGTTTGCTCTAAAACGCACGTGCCTCCCCGTTCCGGAATGATCGCAGTCTCTCCTCACGTCTCTCGCTCTCTGCTTTCACTCTCTCCCTCTCTAACACGGCTTCTCACAGACGGAAGCAGTTATAACAATTCAAACATTATATCAGAACATTATGCTGTTTTGTGTGTTCGAGCCTAGGCCTAAGTTTTTTTCCACATAGCTTGGGGGGAGTGGGGGGACACTTCAAATCTGCCATAAAGAAAGTGAAAGTAGAATAATATTGTTAAGAGGCTTAGCGTAAAGCCTTCTTTGTCCACTGCCAACTGAACCCCTCAACAATAAAGGCAACATGGCTAGGTTGGAAACGACGCGAAGTCAGGAGCACGATAGCGTCGACAGCACAGGTGGTGCTTCGATCCGCTGGCGTCAAGTGCTCAAGACAAAAGCGCCCAACTCCATTCATCCCAGTCTAATCATGCAAACTAGTGCCAGTAGAGCTGCAGATGCGTTTTTATTCCGGCTCCACCCGTTAAACGCTGGGAAATACACGTATCGACCACCGGCACCCTCCCCATCCTTGTACGAAACTAAATTTGCAACAAAGTGCACCCACCTTGGGATCGAGTTTTCACGCAGATACACAACTGAGAAAAAAAAGTGTATTTCGCTCTGCATAATGAGCCTTGCTGTCGATTTTGAAATAATTGTTTAAAATGTTATGAATCTCGCTGGGTGAAAAAAAGATGAATTCAGCTTGACAAGAACTCTGTAATGCAAGAAAAGTAAAATGTTAAAGGCTTTCCCATGAGCTTTGAAGTGGTAGAGGAGTGGGATGTTCGAGACGATCACTTTTCCGTGGACCAGCATCCTGAGGGCGACGCCCATCTCTTCCTCGCTGCATCGCTTTTCTGACCCATGGGGTCACATACCCCATTCCTAGCTGGCTGAACTGAGGAAAGTCAGGTGCGGTGCATGGGAATCGAACCAGCACCTTCGAGTTTGGAGGCCAGCGTTCTAACCAGCTGGCCATCCGCTTCCCCAGTGCAAGAACATGGAGTAACTACTCACACATCAGTTTTTGCCTTTGTCGGTCCACACCTGCCTACACTCCTCACGCCATCTGGTTTATCAGATCGTAAGCTGCATTTCAACATTAAAAACGCATTCCTTTCAACACCTTTAAAAAGTGTATTGACACATTGTAATTATATAAAACAAACGCTACTGGGGGTAAATAAAATCTAGTGTCTACGCGTCCTTTGGTGATTTTTCCACTGAACACGAGATCAAAAACTCTTTCTAAAACGTGCTACTTATTCTGCGCTGTTTAGTCCAATCCTGCAACGTCCGCCCACACTGGTCGCAGCATTTCACGCATGAAAGGAGCCTTGGCCCCGTTCAGATCACTCTATAATAAATCACTGTAAGCGACTTCTAATCATGCAAAGGTATTAGCAGAGGTATTAAGGGATTGGCGTAAATAAGCACACCTGATGCACCGAGGAAAAAGAGACTGACCCCCCCCCCAATATCTATATAATATAGTATATTCAGTTCTTACTGGAACTTGTCCTACCTGCTCCTTCCTTGTTTACCTGCTGATCCCAACTTCTCACCTTTGTTTACAACTTCTCGCTCTGAATACCAAGGTATGTCGTTATATCCATTAGTTTAACTATTTTTCAGTCTCAGGTATGCTGCTTTGCTTACCCCGAGGTATCAAGTGACGACTACACTTCGGGTATTTAAGGCGTGCGTCCGATTATATTACATACAACCACATACACTCGACTGAAAACGCCGAGTTTACTCGCAGACAATCCAGGAGTCGAGAGGACCCATTAGTCTTGAATAATACTATTTATAAAAATATTTACAGTTCAAGTCTTTAACACTTTTTTTTCATGTGGGAGGGGACAGGTTGGTTATTGATTGTTAACGTCCCGCTGCAAACTGGGTGCAGATCGGGACGGTGGACTACAGGGGTGGGGTCCCATAAAGAGCGAAAGTGATGGAACACGTATACACAAAAAAAGTATAGCGTACCACACTAGCGGGTATGATAAGTTCTACAAAAACAGACTCAACTACAAACGCGGGTACTGTACTTACGGATAGGGACTTTCTTGGAGTCTAGGTGGCCCACACACTCTTTGATGCGTTTGACTTTCTGGATAATCCTTTCCGTGTGGTCGAACACCTTTTGGCACTCGTCTGACAGGTCACAGAAAAGGTCATCGGCATGACGTACAAGACTGGCAAGCTGGACGAGGGCTCCCAACAAGGCGTTCTGTGTTACCGCTACCTGCACTACCTCCTCACCCACTTCCTCGTCTCTCAATTGTCGTCTGCCCAGGTACACGGGCTCGATCGTCCTGTCCGCTAACGGCATGGCAGAGACCTTCACGCTCTCGGGGTTCCCCCTTCTCTTACATGATTAAAACTAGGATTGGGATGTATTCGACAGCCAGTTTGTCTGTCGTTTCACTTTTGAAACTAGCCATTTTGTCTTCAACGGTCACTTTTCGCCATGACAAGAGCCGTGCCTACCACCGCTGATAGTGCAACCGGTAGTACAAGCATGCGACGGAACTCTCGTACCGCAAAGGTGAGGCTGTTCTCGCAATCGCTCTTACTCCGACCGATAGCGACCGTGACCCAGAGTGGCAGTTTGGTCCCTGCTATTAGTCACGTCATCGATGACGACCGATCTGTCGTTCGTCATACGGTTTACGATGAATACTGAGGCGTGCCCGGTCACTGTCCCGTTTTACGCAAAAAGGCAGCCACTATCCTGTGGTCACACGCTGACCGCTGCCTCCAGTGACAACAGCAGCACTCCCGCGGGTGGGACACGGGGAAAATGGGACTCTACAAAGGTCGCAAGCAGTTTGAATCGCTGTCCGCCTACTCGACTGTGGCCTACTTCAAGCCTCGTTTTGTGTGAAACGATCGAGTCACCCAATCGTTTTCTCCGCCCCCCTCCTGCCCCTACTCTCCCAGGGGAAAGGGGGAGGGGTATCTCCGGAGGTCGCCGCTTTCGGGTTACAACAGCATCTCAGGTAAAGGGTTTGTTATGGGACAGGAAATGGCGTTCGGTAACTCAACCGATTCTAACGTTCGACCTACAATCCCAGTTGGCCTCTCTCCTAACCGTCCACTCACACCTGAGGCCGACTACATTTAACTACCGTGTGACACAGGTCGCTCGCTATGCTGTGGTCGAAGGCTCGCGCGATAACTCGCAGACACCCCGGGCCGCGCTTTGAAACCCGCCAGAGTTCAGTCAAAGGCCTGAAAGTGCATACAATTATCGATCGGTTGTTTCAAAACTCGCGGTCATTTCCCACAATTTGAAATGCGTAGGTGTGTAAGAGGCACCAGCGGTGGGAAATGTATCCGTGGTCCACGCAGTAGTGTAGGGCCTTCTATGGTGTGTGTGTGTGTGGGGGGGGGTGTGAGTGGGTGGGTGGGGAATTAGTCGTGAATTTTAGTCTAACTTATTGACAGCAGTGAGACGCATTGCGGTTAGATCTTGACCGGGGCCAGTTGCACGGCTTTAGCCTAACCTACGCCCGACTAAACTCCTTAGTCCAGACTACTTACATACGCCATCCTGATACGCCGGTTGCTTTGCTCCTAAGGGCGAGACGAGCCACGTTTGTGGAACTAAGAAGCCACGTTCGTGGAAGTAAGAAACCACGTTCGTGGAACTAAGAAGCCACGTTTGTGGAGCTAAGAAGCCACGTTCGTGGAACTAAGAAGCCACGTTCGTGGAAGTAAGAAACCACGTTCGTGGAACTAAGAAACCACGTTCGTGGAAGTAAGAAGCCACGTTCGTGGAACTAAGAAGCCACGTTTGTGGAACTATAAAAGAAGCCACGCTTGTGGAACTAAGAAGCCACGTTCGTGGAAGTAAGAAGCCACGTTTGTGGAACTAAGAAGCCACGCTTGTGGAACTAAGAAGCCACGTTCGTGGAAGTAAGAAGCCACGCTTGTGGAACTAAGAAGCCACGCTTGTGGAACTAAGAAACCACGTTCGTGGAAGTAAGAAGCCACGTTCGTGGAAGTAAGAAGCCACGTTTGTGGAACTAAGAAGCCACGTTCGTGGGAGTAAGAAGCCACGTTCGTGGGACTAACAAGCGACGTTTGTGGGACTAAGAAGCCAGGTTCGTGGAACTAAGAAGCCACTAAATCGTCGATTCGTTTCGTGGTGAGATTTACTCCGAGTTTTTATATTTTTAGTTGCAACAGCAGTGGAAACCTTGCAGCACGTGCTCGGGGGGCCGTCAACCAAACTGGGGCACGCGGCAGACGGGCTTCCCTGCTGGAGTCTGGGACGGGGTGGGGATGGAGGACAGCGGAAGGAGGCGAGGGTTGGATGGTGCCAATACCTACACTCCCCCCAAAAACGACCATTTGACCCCTAACCCACACTGCCTCACCCCTAGCCACCACCGTCCGACCCTAACCATCACTGCCCCCACACCTCCCCACCTATAATCATTGTCCGACCCTTAACCATCGCCCCACCCCTAACCATAAGTGCCCCATCCTTAACCATCATGGGCCCACCCCTAAACCACCCCCTACCCCAAACCATCACGGACCCACCCCAAACCATACCGCCCCACCCCTAACCATCACTGCCTCTCACTGTTAACCATAAAGGCCCCACCCCTAACCATCACCCAACTCATCTCCCCATCCTGACCCTGCCCACTAGACCCAACCCTAACCCCCAGTCATCCACCCATGGGCGGGGTGGGGATGGTGAGATAGGTGAGGGTAGTGTTCAGGGTGGGACGTTCGCAAACGTTGTGGGGATATGGGTGGGGCGGTGATTGTGAGGGGTGGGGCAGTATGGGTTCAGGAAGGGGCAGTGATGTTTATGGGTAGGGCAGTGTGAGTTAGGGGTGGGGTATGGGGGTTAGGGTGGTGTTAAGAATTAGGGGTTCCAGTCACTGGTTGTGGGTCTTGTAGGTGTTGCTACACGTTGCTACAGACACTGTTTCTGGGGCCGAAGTTAGTCCGCTGTACGCCTGCTCCCCTGTTGGTTTAAATTTACGCCAGTTTTACAGACTAAATTTTCCTTAGGAGCTGTATAATCGACAGTTTATGCTAGTCCACTTTTACGCCTGGACTAAGGGATTACCCCAAAGCTGTGCAACTGGCCCCCGATCTGGTAAATAAAGTATGCAGCGAAAAATTTCAAGTATGACACAGAACGTTGTCTTGGTTATTTCCTATTTTGACTATTTTTTTCACCTGGGTAAAAATGTTTCACCCGATGCTTTCACACTGTCAAAACATTTACAGAAAAATCAGGTTTAATGCTGACATATACATGGAGCAAACAGTAGAGCAGCGAAAATCTACATGAATGATCCAGGGCATGTCAGGTACCTCAACCAACCAATGAATACCCATAAGAAATCCCTCTGGTGCAGGTAGGCTGCACGTTAAATGGGATTCACAGGCTTCAACACCATTCACACAAAAATGCTCATACGAACACTCCTGCAGCACAGCCCTAGTTCAGCAGAGTAACCTTTGACAAGGGTCTTGCCTTCAGACTCCGACTTCGGATCGGTTAAAATTCTATGCTGAGATCCAGCACGAAAGTGGACTCGGTGGAGGCAGAAAGTGGAAGGCCAGGTGTGCTAGCCTAGGTAAAATGGTATTACATTGTTTTAGCTGATCATCCATTCAATAGCAACCGTTTTTTTAATTCATTTCCTCAATGACAACTGCTTGCTGATCAATGGGACTTGAGTTAGTTTTCCAAGAAAACTGGGTTCATGACACCTAAACTGAATTAAATTCTGCGTTGTTCTTTGTGCTGACCCTGAAAAGAGATGGCCAATCTAGACACCTACTCAAAACCTGGCTAATCAATCTATGTCAGGCAGAAGGACAGATGGCAAATGATACACTGTCTTGCATGCACCAGAACACTGGGCATGTATTTATTTTCATTACGACACATGGCAGGTCAAGTTAAAACCTCATGTATTTTACAAGTATTATCGTGAACTGCAATAATAATCCAACAGCAGCCAAGACACACAGGACTTCCTTTGTTTCCTTTTTAAATCAAAAACACAAAAAAGGAGAAAACTTTCCACCAACAGGGAGGAAAAGAAAAACGAAAAAAGCATAAGCCCTTCCATCTTCTTTGTTAACAGTAGCACAACAGCAGTGATCAAGGCGTACATGCACACATAACATGTTGGCATGCACATGACCATGTGGCTGTGTACGGGCAGCTGCACGACTAAAGGCCTTTCTTAATGGAATAATTGTACATCCTAGGTTGCCATCTGTACACATGGCCAGCTTTGGCGAAATAAGGTGTCTGTTCATTAAGAAAGGCCTTAACAAATGAACTTTGGTGTCAGTTACAATGAATGTCTCTGTCAGCAAGTCCAGGGATGAGAACTAAAATGCACCATGCAGAAACACAGTTTCTCTGGCTCAGGTCTTTCCCGTAACGTTTAGCTACACCATCAAACAGCAGAAAATGAAGAATATAACTATGCATGATTAAACACCCCACCCATTCTTTCACAAACCCCTCTTCCCCTCCCCCAAATAGGAAAACTTCAACACACGATGAAAACCAAAGCCCAATACCGGGCAGTCATCCCCTGTTTTATAATGGTAGAATCTCCTTCCAGAAAAATGTGCTCCTGTGCAGTACACAACTCAAAGAAGCTGCTGGCAAGACAGATGGCCAATGGGCTTGCCACATGAAACTAAAGAATAAAATAACTGAATGTCTCTAACATTACGTTGTCAGTTTGGGTGGGTTGGGGGTTTCAAAGGTGCTCTGCCCTTTCTGGCTTACAACCAGCAGCAACAACAAACCGACAGGTGGAAACATAAGCAACAGGTCACAGAATGCATATTTAAAAACATCTGGCACTCTACCACAGGTTGTTTTCCAGTGAACTCTGACACATCAAAAAGTACTTGTCAAGGGAGGAGGGGGGGGACCCCATAAACTCTTTTGTAAATTTTTTTGTATCTTGATGTCTCAACTGAAAACATGGCAGTGCTGTGGCAGATTTCCTTTGGTAAATGGAGCTGGGTTTACAAGCAGAAACTCAGCTAACTGCACATGAAAAGAGAGGCTAACAGAAATGCAAAAGTCAGAGACTTAAAACAAACCTGAAAAAGTTCCTGATGTTGACTAGAGGACACAGATGGTGTGATATGAAAAAGACAGTTTTCAAATAAACAATTTCCCCTATCAAAATCTTTCTTGCTGATCTCTTTTATCAGTCTGCAAACCGAGTACCTTCAGATTCACCAGTTATTAATCCAAATTGAATCACTAGTTCACAACCTTTCATGACAATTTTTTCCTAGTATCTGCATTTCTCCGGATATTGTCTAAATGGCAATCGTCCCTTTAAACCTGTATCTCCCCCCCCCCAACCCAACATTTCCCCACCCATCATGGTTCTACTGTCGATTGTCACTTAATTTCATGTTAGTTGCATTTGCTTTAAGTGAAAGTGTGAAACATTGATTGGACAAAGCATGCTGATTCTATCGATGTAAAAACTGTGATCCAAAGTGAAGATGCCAGTTCACACTCATTCCCCCCTCCCCCAACCCTTTTTCTGTGAAACAGAAAATTCTAAGAAAATTTACTAATATTCAACAGGCAGAAAGTGAGATGGGAGAACCAAACCTGGCAAGTTCTTGTTTAGAAAGTTTGGGGCACTACAGCATCTTCTAGTGGCTATTAGGAAAGAGGCAGCCTAACATCATTGGAGATTGGAAGTTCTGGCAGGTACACAGTGTGTAATGCTCAGCAAAGGTTATCAGCATAGAAGGTTACAATCCAAAAGGATAAAACTGTTGCCAGTAGTAGCCCTTTCTAAGTAAAATTCACCTTGACAATGCAGAGCAGCAGAGGTTCAAAGGATTGCATGGCTGGATATTCAAGCGGATAGCAGGTTCACGAGGCACCACTCGATGGAAGAGCAAGCAAAATTGAAATGGATCGATGTGCAGGGAGAAGGAAGGCAAACAGAACAAGAAGTCAGAATGGGCTAAGTATTAAATCACCAGTTGTGTAGTAAATGTATTAAGTAAACTCTCGACAAATTAGCAACATCAGTTACTTCCCTTGAATGTGCACACACATCCGCACTTTTCTCAAAGTTGGGTGCACTGCAGGTTCATGTTGTTCTTTCATAAGTGTCATTTTGAAGTACTAAAAGATCAGCTACCATACTCAGCAAGTTTATTACAGGCAATGTTACTGTAAGTCCAGCTTTGAATGCAAGACCTATAAACTAGCACTACAGTAAGAAGACTTTAGTGGCATAGTGATGCTACAGAATTAAGAACGAAAGTTTGTTTGGAACGACATTTAATATTTTCAGCATGTGAAAATATTCTTCAGATATTATGATTCCACAAAGCCTAGAGGAATGTGTTCATTCACGTGTCAGCAAACGTGACAAGTTCTAAGTTCTAGCTAGGCCTAAGCATAGCACTGCCATAAACTGACCCCAACCTCCACCCTTCAACCTTGGAAACTTTGCTAGAAGCCAGTAGTGGCATTGTGATGTAACAACACACACTATTGATTGCTACATCACTGTTAGTGTTATCTGTTAGTGACAGCCCGTCAGTATAGGAATATGATAATTTGAACCATACAAAGAGAGAGACCAGAATGCCATCATTTATATTCAAAGTGTTGACTCGAATTGCCTTCTTTTTTGACTCAAAGAATAAGCCATCAAAGTCCGCATAGTTCTCAAAGTATACGTACATAAAAATAATGAATACAGTTCCAGCTCATTCCTTCCAAACCAAAAAAAAAAATCCATTGCTGTGCCAAACCTTTGGAAGCAGTGTATGCGGAACACCACTGGCACACCCCCTTATGAAGTATCCCAGCCAAGAAAGTAGCAATATTCAATATTAGTGTACAACTAGTACTAATATTAGCTGTGTCATAAATAATCTGCCATCAAACGATTGCTGGCCTAGCCTAGTGCAAATCTCTGAGAAAAAACACAGCAAGTACATGTATTTAGTAAATCTAGTCTGAATAATAATGAAGGGGGCAGATTTAAAGGTGGAATAGTTATAGTGATGGCATGATTTGTATCCAATTCTTTTCCTTTCTTGCTAACCTTTTCTTAGTATGTTCTGCAGGTAGATAAGGGATAGGGTGTGGTTACGATTCAAGAGCTTTCTCAACAAATTTATCAAATATCTATTAACGCAGGCAAGATTGTTGGCCTATCAATGTTTTTGTGTTTTTCTATTTAAAAATGGAGGGGGGGGATGTTGATCATCACCCTAAAAAAATCCCCAAAAATTTAGACTCGAGCGTGATTGTCAGCTATTTTTTTCCCCCCGAGCCATGGGGAACTGACATTAAGATTCACATGTATCTCCCCATAAGTTTGCAATAACATCTACATCTAAACATTTTCATGTCTGGAAGTTATTCTCTCAAACTTTTCTTTGAATATTCAAGAGGAGGAAATGCAACCATAAGGAAATTAAAAGCTGATAAATGTGTTAAGACAAAAGGAATTATTAAAATTATTTAAAATTTGTCACAAAATAATAAACATTTTCCCAGAATTTTCAAAGGATCTCCCTCGCTCATCTTGATATAATTCTGTTTTCTTTTCTTAGTGTGGCAGTTGTCCTAACCCAGTACAGACTTTCTGATATGCTACTAGAGTGGAAACTACACCTCTTTGTAACAAAAAAGACTTGCCAGAACACAACAGCACATGAAGACTGTTCCCCGTAAACTAAGCAGACAGCACAAATACTATATGTTCCCCGTAAACTAAGCAGACAGCACAAATACTATAATTTTGGAGCACTCTTAATCAAATGGACGGTGCTGAGAATTGATGGGAAGGGTAGGCACTATTGTTTAGAGCGACAGAAGGAGCAAAATCTAACTAAAGCAGTCTCGCAGCACAAAGCACCTGGTCTTCCCAATACATCAGTGACTTCAAGCAAGGAGCCTATCTGAAGTTCAAACCAAAATGTCAGCCAGTTAAAACACTTTAAAATAAATTCAAATATAAAAGGGCACCTCAGTCAGATACAGAAAATCTGCAGAATGTAGTTTAAGTACAATACCAACCATCTTAAGGTTAAAGCAAACCAAACATTGATGTGCCTGTTGCGTTTGTCATTGCATGTAAATGCTGTGTGCATGTGATTAGCCGTGTGGCAACTTTATGGCAATGTTTCAGATAACAGAACTGTGATATACCATCGGACCTCATTAAATAAGCTGGACAACCCCCCTCCAAAAAAAAAGTTGGTGGGGGTCAGGATAGGTAAGCTTGGTGGGGGGAATTACCCATCCATGTAATAAACAACAAAAGCATCACAAAACTATCCAACACAGTTATCTACCATTCTTGACACAACATGAAGAAATGGTTAGTCACATACCACAACACTCACATTTCATACAAGTCATGTACATTACTACTAAGAATGAGCGGTGCTGCAAGCTTCTCGTCACGATCCTACACCCAGAGGACAGCCTCGTAACCACAGATACTGTAGCGATCATCTAAAGTTTCCATGGAAGCCGACAGTCTTTCCCAGCAGTTACTTCAGCACACCACTGATTCCCAGTAGATACAAGACTAGAACATAAGCTCTTCCCTTTCTCCTAGCTCAAAATGCTGCTGGAAGTCAGGTAATGCAGAGCTTTTATATTCCTGTCTTGCATCGCATGTGACCAGTTACAAAATATATTACATCCTGTGGTTTCAAACCTGTGGTTTAAAAAAAATCCAATAAAGGAAAGCTGACAATGATGAGAACCTCTTCACATCACGACAAACTTAATCTCTGTAGTTCTGAGGTGCACAGAAATAACCCTCGGCTCAAGATTCTAGAAAGTGTACAGCAAGGCACAGGAGCATTGGCTTTTTTATTTTAAAAATGTCAGAGATAAGAATAAAAACTGCATTAGAAAAACAACATCCTCAATGAGTCTTTGTAGTATGCAACCTAACAACTTTTTAACTGAATGGCTGTTGAGCATAACTGCTAAGTGAAACTACACGGAGGTAGCAAAAATGTACCATCATATTTGAAGGCAAAGAACCACTCAAGTGCCTCGGAACTCGCACCCATTTTCGCATCTAGATGAAATTAGCTCGTCTCTCCCCTGCCCCCCCCCCCCCCAAAAAAAAAAGCACACATCTTCAAGTACTTTTTCTCAATGAAATCTCCATTCTCCCTCTCACATTAGTGGAAATATAGCTGAAAAATAACTTCTTAACGGTAGCATGGTCCAAGCTCACTACCATCATTCTGAAAATTGATATGCACTTTTTAAATCTAGTTTTGCCTTTCTGGTTTACAAATCTAAAACTAGGCTTGCCAAGTAATTTCAATATATATAAATAGAAAGACGCCAAATAAAGCATACAGGGAATTTAAAAAATACATCCAGAAAAATCCCAAAAGCATGTCAGAACATAAAACAATTAGATTTTTTTTTATTTGATGCAAAAGCTGCTGTTATGAATCCACTTTTAAATTCAAAACACAACTGGGCATTGAGGCTGATCTGCTGGCAGTGTTTACACAATAAAAGCCAAAAAATACTTTGTAAGCAAAGAATCCAATGTGTCGCTACTTTGGATAACTATATCTGCATCCTACTCCAAAGTTACAGCTCTGGACCACTATTTTTATTGTTTTCTTTTGCACTGTAAGCATGCAGCATAACACTCAGCATAGTGCTACACAACTTATCTTTTTTCAAAAAAAAAAGAAAAAAAAAGAAACGAAACTAAACCATTTCTTGAAAATTCTAATTTGGGAACTCAGCAACAACAACAAAAAAAAAAGCTTTTTAGTGTCTGCTGATGACATGCACACATAGCAGTCCTGAGGCCAACTGTCAAAATCACAAACCCTAGCGGCCACCAAGTCAGCATGTTAATGCTATGCTGTTCACTACAACAAAACACACTATTCCAGCAGCGTTTCAGTATAGGGAACAACAAAACTCCAAACACGTGATAGCAGCACCAACTTAAAAGTGGCCACAGGCAGCAGGTGTCAAATTTCAAACAAATGAAGACGAAAGGCTATGTTCAAATAAAATTCCGTTCAAACATCATCATTCATCAGCTGCCAATGGACAGATGGATTCTCGGCTGTCGGTAGGATGGTGGTGGGGGAGAGCTAGGGAGGGTTAGGGTTTCCTGTGGGGAAAGAGTGGCCATGTCATGAGAACTGAGCCAATAGGATTACCCTGTACAAAAATTCTGTACTGTATGCCAGCAATCGAGTAGGGCAGGTAAGCTATATTTCTCTTGGTCAGGTGAGTAGTACGATGGACAAGAGGCACATCTGCTCCTCTGCAATAGAGGTGTTCTTTGCAATGACTAGATCAGCATAAGGGAGAAATATGTAGGTTACTTCAACCCAGAAATGCAAAACATCAGTTTGCAGAATGTGATAAGAACACTCCGGTCCCAACTTTGAAAATTTGGGGGGGGGGGAAAGAAAAAATCGACTGAGCAGGAATTTGCTGTCAATTCACAGTAACTGTGGGTCGCAAGCTAGAGAGGAGCACCCTATGTAAAAGAATACTTATCACAAGTTGAGATCAGCTGTTAAACATGGTTTTCTAAATAAATCCATTGCCCTTTCAAACAAAAATGAGAAAAAAATCCCATGAAAAGCCCAAACCAAACAACAAACTGCTCTGAAGTTAACCAACACTAAAAAAGTTGCACAGCACTCCTATGTACATGTGCACGGGCATGTATGTGTATGTGTGCATGTGTGCGTGCATCACTGTGTGAGAGAGAGGAAAAACAACCATAAACAGATGCACAAGTATTCGATTTTACTGGATTTTATCATTGTACATAAGCTGCTTTCCAGTCTGGGGTAACTTTTGCTATCATTTCATTATACCAGATTATATTAAATTTGAAGCTGACAATATTTCTAAAAGATGCTATGAGAAAATAATCTCTCTGTTAGGTAGACTAAAAAAAAGATGGAAAAAATCAGGATAATAAGGCAAAAACGACAAAATATGGCAGTGGAGGAGGAGGGCTGTTATAACTTAAGAATCTGTGAGTGCCAATCAGTTTGCTGATGTAAATTTGCTGGCAACTGTGAAAATCATTGCTGCTGGTGCTGCTGTAGCTGTAATTGTTGTTGCTGCTGCTGGTTGAAGACAGATGGGTGGCAGACGTCTAGATGGCCGTCTTGGGGGTATAATCCGAGGCGTTGGGGTTGAGGTCAGAGGCAACAGCCAGGTCCTCCTGTCTGAAGCTGGAGGAGAACAAGGGGGAGGATGTACGTTCTGAACCCAAAGACTGGTATGTGCTGGTGCTAGGGATGAGAGCCATCACTTCTGCAATCTTTGATTTCAGTTCTGTGATCTCACAGTCCTTCTCACGGATTGTGTCTGGGGAAGGACAAGAAGAACAGTAAGTGACTTAGTGTCAGAAGATATCTAAATTAAAATCACCGATACACCTATCCATGTGAAAGTAAATTACAGCACTAAGCATATTAAAGGTTTAATTTCCCTTGTATTTACAATATAAATATATAAATACTTTAACATAATGGTGCCTTATTTGTACTATTTAAAGACGAATTTCAATCCGTGCAGAATCAACAGTTGCTGTTAAAACACCATTTTAAGAAAATATAACATTAAATTTTTAGAGGTACTAATCATATCACATCAATCCATTTTTAGCCTAGTGATAGGCCTATAAAAGATACAGATATTAGTGGCCTCTAATCCTCACACAAATCCAATGAATTTTTTCGTGTTAATAACCTAAAACAAAAGAAATGCAAATGGACTGGTAAAACGATAAAAAAAAAAAACTTGTGAGAGCATGTGTGATACTCACTCTGCAGCACCTTGATGACCCGTCTCTCCTCACCCAAGGCTGAGAAAAGGTCCTGTTTGAAGCGTGTCTCAGCCGTAAGACTGTTCTCCAGCTCAATGTTCTTGTCTTGCATGGCTGACAGTGCTTTCAGCAGGACCTCTGCCTCTTTCTGGGCATCTTTAAACTGCCGCAGTGACTGCGTGCACACACCACATCCGGCCTTGTTGAAACAATCCACACACCAACATGCCAAGTCAATGATTTGCAGCCACAGCACTGAGCTAAAAACTTAACAAGCAAAGTAAACAATCCACACTTTACAGTTTAAACTGTCTTCTTCCACGGTGTTTCAGTGTCTATCAATTTACCTTTGCCTTCTACAAAATTTAAATATTGTCTTCAGCATATACATTGTAAGTTTTCAAAATAATTTTAACAAAACCATTACAGATAAACTGGCTACCTGAACTTCTCGCTCAAGTTGACGATACTGATCTTCTCGTATCTTGAGGTCACGTCGCAGCTGTTTGATGTCATTCTCTAGGTCTCGCCGCCGAGCTTTGCAACTTTCCGTACACTCTCCACTGCTGCAGGATGGTATGACCAGATACAACAGACAGAGACACATAAAAATGTTGACTTTTTTTCTATAATATTTTAAATACCAACTATTTTCTGATATCTGGTAAGGTAACCGAGGCGCTACTAGAACCCTAGTAATCAATACCAAGGCCACACAGCAGACAAATCAAGCATTTTAATGACCAGCCATTGGCTCAAGACTTGATTTAGCTGACCACTCTGTTTTTCCTTCACATCGAGTTAACACTTTTATTGCATGTTCTGCACCAAACACGAGGTTCACAACAAAACCACATGATGGTTTATCATAGTTCAAGGCTAATCCGAGCACAAAATCCTAGCCTTCTACATCTGATCAAATAGTTATTTCAGTTATATACACATTTTAGTTATATAAGTTAAATCCAAATTCTGAACTAAATTTGTGTTTCTTTAGCAATACTTACTATGACCCAAAGTGCTAAATTCTCAAGTTAGTGATCCCTAACTGCACCTTCCAAACACAAATTCTGTAGACAAAGCCTGGTAAGGCCCCCTCCGCACATGCGCATCACCCCATACAATCTACTTACTGGCCAATTCAAGCTGACTTTCTCAAGCCTGAAAACAGACCATCAGGGAGGAAGGTGGGCCTATGATGGGTCATGGTAAGTATTGCTAAAGAAACACAAATTTAGTTATGAAATTTGGATTTTCTTGTCACAATACTGTACCATGACCCAAAGTGCTGACTAAACAAAGTGACGGTGGGCGATCAAAAACAAAACTTACCAGGGTTAGGAGGAGGAGGAGCATCAGAGGTGCTCAGTGACTACAGCAGCAACCACCACATAGTGACCATCCTCTCCACAGGTGGAGAGATCCTGGAGACAAATTTTAAACGGATCCTCAGGCCCCTAATATGCTGCAGACTCAGTGCAGTGGACTGGAAGGCAGCAAGAGACATGGCCCATGCCCATACTTCGTGTGCCCGGACCCGCAGAGGGAGGGAGGACTGTGTCTGAGTGTCACAATGCACCATGGAAGTGTGACGCCAGTCTGAATGCAGCAGTACCATGGATAGGGGTTTCACGGAGGGGGATGGATCTCCTGGACGCTGGTTTTTTGCCTGGAACTCAGGCAAGAAGGAGAAGGAAATAGAACCATCACATTCTGTCCTGACATCCGTGGCAACCCCAGAAAAGGCGTGGTCCTCACTGGGTTGCTGACCGGAAGCTAGCATGGTGAGAAAAACCGTCTTAAGAGTCACATCCTGCAGGAGAGGCTGAGCCAGTGGCTTATACTGAGGCTCGCGGAGTAAGGCCAACACGTGATTGCCCAGGTCCACCGCCCGAGGCCGGGAGTGATCCACCCCCTGGGCCCAGCACCACTGCACCCACTGTCTCCAGTGTGTGTTATAAACCCTGGTGGTCAACCTCTGCATGGTAGACGCCAGAAAAGAAAGGGCAAAGAAGGACGTACCATAATGCCTAGCAAGCGAGGCTATAAGAACCAGGTGAGCAGATGGAAAAACTGGGGGATGGGATGCAGAATGATGGGCCCTGGCTGCAGAAGGAAATCCACCGGCACCCTGAGTGGAAGAAGATCCACTTGACTGAGCTGCAGAAGAATCAGACGGGGACAGTCGATCTCCACCTTCTGCAGCATCCAGGGAAGGTGGGGCAGTGGGGGGAAGGCATAGGCCTCCAACCCTCCCCACAATAGTGAGAATGCGTCCACTGCCCAGACCCCTGGATCCAGAACTGGTGAGACGTGGATCGGAATTTGGTTGCAAACAGGTCCAGAAGTGGACAGAACCAGGTCCGCCACACCTGCTCCAGAACGGTGGGCACTCAGTCTGGAGAACGCAGTGAGGATGGCTGAGCATGTCCACCAGGGCACTGGCAGAGCCAGAGATGTGCACTATGGAGAGGAAGAGGCCGTGGAGGTGTGCCCATGACCAAAGGGCCTCCATCTGGGATTCAGGTAGGCCACCACAGTCGAATTGTCCGAGTCGACTGGCACATGGCCCCAAGGAAGAAATGGAAGGAAGTGCTCGAGGGCTAGGTGGACTGCCTGCTGTGGGCCACATGGTGGGGGAAGCACACCCCTCAACCCACCAGGGAGGTGGGGGGGGGGGCAGGCAGCACTGATGACAGCCAAGCCACATCGGTCCATGGCTGAAGAAGGGGAGAGAATGCACAAGAATCTGGAACCAGAGCATCTCACTGCTGGGAGGCCTGGGACCAGTGTGCTGCGAACGCGCGTTGATTGAATGGGTCAAAGGAACACCACTGTGAGGGGGACCAGTGACACCAACAACACCATTGTACCCACCACCATTGCCAGCTGTCTGGCCATGAAGGGAGTGGTCAGAATGTGGAACTGGAGAAGGTGATCGATCCTGCAGGGCACAGGCCAGACTTCCAGTCCACCATGTAGAACTCCATGGCCAGAAAAAAAAAGGTCTGCGATGAGCTTAGGTCCAACTTTCAGAGGTTGACTGAGAACCCCAGAAGCCAAGCCTGGGACAGAGCCAGCTGCATGTGCATTGAGCACAGGGCAGCACCTGCTGCAAGGATGGCCCAGTGATCCAAATAGGCCTGAAAACAGATCCCTTGTTCCTGTGGCTGGGCACAAAACTTGGCTACTACCATGGTAAACACCCATGGTGCCAGCGAGAGGCCAAAGGGCATGGCCGGGAACTGCAAAATCTGCTGCTGCCACATTAAAGGGAGCCACTTAAGGTGTGCCAGGTGAAGTGGAAGTATGCGTCCATCAGGTCCAAGGATGTGAGAAAATCTCCCGCAGGAGAGCTGTGCAGAACACAGCTGGGGTCTCCATGTGAAAGTGCACTTTCTGCAGGAAGCGGTTGACGGGAGACAGGTTGAGGACGGAACCCGCCTTGGCACTTGGGCACTGTAAAGAGACGGTAGAAAGACCAGGGGAGGAGTGGACTTCCTGCACTGTGGCTGACTGCAGTACAGCAGCCACTGCCAGATCCAGCGATGCTTGTGCCTGTCAAGATGCAGAGAGGTGACCATGCCAGAGGAGCAGGACAAGAATCCCAGTGTAGGCAAAACCCCACCCAAATCACCTGAAGCACCCATGCACTGTAGGCGCAGAGGCTCCAAGTCTCCACGGCATGGAACAGGCCGCCAGCCTGGGGCTGGGGAGGTGCAGGTGATTTCGCAGGAGGGCCCCTTCATTGGGCGCACTGCTGCTCTCTTCCTCGGCCACGACCCCTGCGGTGGAGGGGAGATGGAGCAGAGTTCACCTCTGGACTGGGACCTGAGGCCAGGTGCGGGATGCCTTGAATGGCGAACGCAACCTCCTGTGCCACCTGATGGGAGTAGGGCCCATACAAGGAGGAAGGAGAGCGTGGCCCCACCCGCAAGTTGTTGGCTGTCTCAGGAGGTCTGGCACAGCAGCCAAGAAATCACACTTGGTGAGAACCATGTTAACAAAGGTGTTAGAAGCAGAGTGAGCTACTGCTTTCAACGCACCAGTTTGAAAACAGATGCGAGAAGCTCCGTAGTCTGCATCTCGACGGAAACCCGTACCCTCTTTATTGTAGATGGACTGGTCGAGAGCCATGACAGCCGAGTCCTGGACAGTACAGAGCTCCAGCTGGTGATGCGCAGCCATTTCTAAATGGTTAAAATGTGACCAAGGCAGCGCACCTGCCTTAGGTGCACGAGCAGCCATCAGCAGAAGGCCGAGGTCAGACTGTGCGACTGGAAGTGGGCCTTCTGGAACCAGAGAGCAGACAGCCAGGAGCGACTGGGGTAGGGCTTGGGGGTGGTGGGTGGGATGGGGCTTGCAGCCAGCCCACCGGAGCAGTGGGGGGTATGCTGGAAGTGACCTCATAGGTGGGTAGGCGGAAGTGGTGCTGGGTGC
>SMGT01001242.1:340297-373870 GCA_004794575.1 Lanistes nyassanus | reverse complement strand
CACCGGAGCAGTGGGGGGTATGCTGGAAGTGACCTCATAGGTGGGTAGGCGGAAGTGGTGCTGGGTGCATACTGGACACCATTCCATGACTCCCTCATTACCATCTGCACCATAGGTGACCTGCAGATGTAGTTCTCCTGAACATGAGGAACTGAAGGTGGGTGGATGAGAGGTACCCAAACCTGTTCCTCTGCTTCTGGTAGGCATTTCTGCAATCAATGCCGTCAGATGAGGCGGCTCCACATCAGAGGATGCGGGCATGGGTGAAGGTCAAACAGGAGGCCAGGACTGCTGGACAGGCCTGGAGAAACTGTCAGCATCAACCATGGAGAGAAGCAAGGAGTGAGACAAAGTGGCAGAGTGAGCTGAGGATGGCGACCCGGAAGCCAGGGAGGCAGGATTGCATGTAGATGGCAGCGAGATGGGTAGTGCATGATGTCGTCAGTAAATTCAACAGCTGCACCGTCCCGGGCAGAGGAGGACATGGTCGTAGAGGAAGGATGGCACCAGTCATCAGATGTAGAAGCAGAAGTACGATCATAGTACCTGCGATCGTAAGCACTCGTCCACGCACATGGGTCATGCATGCTGTCTCAAGGCATAATGGTGGGAACATAAGTAAACCGCAGTAAATCTAAATACAAACAGCAAAAAAATGGCCAAAGCAAAGTGCCATAGCGCTAGGTAAATGAAAAACAATGAGCGTGAACATAGTGCGCACAAAAAACTGACACAACGGAGAGATGCGGAACCAAACACGGGGAACAAAATGGAACAAGCGAGAACAAAATGAAAGTGCGACAAAATCACTGCAACATGTTTGACTAGAAAAACAGAAAACGCGCAGAAAAACAAGACAAGAGAAGAAAGTCTCACTTCCATGAATTACAGTGGCAATCGCAGTGAAGACAGAGTGGCAGGGATGCAACACTACTGGCGCAGAGCACCATAAGCATACAACTGCACACAGCCAAGGTGCTTTAGAAAGCTTGAATTGGCCAGCGAGTAGTCTGCATGGGGTGATGCATGGGGTGTGCGCATGTGCGGAGGGGGCCTTACCAGGCTTTGTTCACAGAATTTGTGTTTGGAAGGTGCAGTTAGTGATCGCTAACTTGAGAATTTAGTACTTTGAGTCATGGTACAGTATTGTGACAAGAAATACTTCTTTTGGTATGTGTTAGAAAAACTACATTTGCTGTGTGGATATTTTTGCTTGCTGATCATTGCAAAGTACTTCAGAAGTCATAAAACAATGACAACAGCTAGCTTGTAAGTCATGTTGGGGGGGGGGGGGGGGGGTGTGTGTAAATAAGAGGTCTGTTACATAACTAGGAAAATGTGGTCTTTGGGAAAAATGTGGGAGATTGTTGCAAACGATGGGGTTACACATCAGTATTACCACTGTTCCAATTTACAATTTCTAAAAAGACAGGATGAATAACGAGAGTCAATACAATATATATCACTTCTGGTCCTTACCGAGCTGCTGCTGCCATGGCAACTGCTCGAGCGGCGGCGGCTTCCTCAGCCTTCTTGGTTTTGCGTTCAGTCTGCAGTTGCTGTTCAACAGCTGCTCGTGCCCGCTTCTCCTCTGCCAGTCGCCGCTCAAGTGCTGCCAGTGCTGCACGGTCTTGCTGCCGCCCAGTGACTAGGTTGTGCAGCCTGGCAACAAACCAATTTAACACTGAAGAGGCAGCCTATGCCTCAAGTCTTTAAGATGCGAGTTGCCATGCACAATGTTGAAGACATGAACAAAGGCTTCCCCTGATTATCAAATATACATCTGTGAGACCTTTTTCATCAGCTTTTGTATAAAGAATCCTTTACTTCCACCACAGGATTTTAAAGGATAAGCTTACTCCCACAATGGAGTTTTAACCGGCGTATCTCTTGATATCTTTTAAAGTTCTTCAACACATTGAGCATCCTTGTGGTCAGATGAATCTTCATCACTTGCAAGGACCAACTTTTGAAATTTAACTTTTTCAATAACAGGAAAAATCACTTAAAAATTTCTTTTGGTTTATTCAGTTGTGTTCAGCATGTGCAACCACACAGACTTCTTTTTGCAGAGCACACACAATTCATCTTTTCTGAGTGGAATATTATCTGTACTGTGAATTTTTGCTGCCTGGGAATGTTTCCACTCTCAACTTTTGGTCCTTATGCATTGCCCCACTGTAAAACTTCATTCCATATTTTAGAGTTTAACCTAAGTACATTTTTATCAATGAAACGTACATTTTTTTTTCATCTGCACATCCTTTCTACTCTCCTAAAGTAACCTTTCTAAACAAAATGCATGGTAAAGTTAAAAGGGGTGTCAGGCAGGGGCTAGTCAGATGACCAAATTCATGTTCTGAAACTGGTTTTAGTATGGTGTATAATCTGACCAAATTTACAAAAATTCAGTTGTGGCAAGTAGTAAATTTTTAGTAGGGAACATTTATTCAATGTATTTTAGTAGGGAACATTTAGTTGACGTATATCTCTTTTGATGCTTGTGACCTCATCTGACTTGATTTGACTCAACTGGTGCTCATGAAATAGGCCCCAATTTTTGTTCATGCCACCCCCAACTCTTTACTTCATTCTCTGTAACTGAATTAAATGGCTGTCTTACTTGTTCTGTAAATTTTCATTGTCTTGTTGTAATTGATACAGTTCAGAGCGTGTAGACTTCTCCCCAGCTGTGAGACTGTTGATCTGGACTCTAAGCTCCTGCTCCGTGTTGCGACTGCTTTGCAAGTCAGCCTTGAGTTTTTTCACATCAGCTTCTAGCCTGTGGCAACAAAACCCACCAAATATCAAAATTTACACCTGTGTATTAATTATGCAACATCCAGCTGTTTCCACAGAGCCACCCATTTTACAGTTCCAGTCAAACAGCACCAGACTGCTGCCCCTTTGGAACGAGAAGCAGGAAGCAGTGTGTTCTTGGTATCTAATGATCCAACCACTGCAGAAAATAGGGAACAGAGAAAAAAGATTACCCAAGAGAAATAGATTCCCCACACTGCAGCATGGCTTGAATGAAAAAAAGCTGTACAAAGTTGAAGACATTTTATTCAAGCATTTCATAGCTGTGTGGTTCTTGTTGGCAGAAGGTGCAAAAGTGAACAGATTTTTATAACAGAAACTTCAGTTTTCATGCCCCACATATCGTAAGATGATGGCGAGCAAGTATGAAGAACCCACAAAAAAAAAAGCCCCAGATGCAAACCATTTCCTGTGTTTTACCATGCCTGTGCATGGGAAAAAGCTTAGACTTACCAATCAACATTTACTATCCATGTATAAATAAAAAGAAAACCAAAAAACAACTTGCATGCTAGTCAGAACCTCCACTCTACTTGTCACCAGTGTTATTTGTGAACTGACATAAAATGGAGACAAAGCAGTGAGCAGAATAAAAGAGGCCTCTTCTACTCCTCTGCCAGCATCCTTAATTAAAAACAATTGAACACCCCCTAGAAACTATGATACATGAAACACAGCACTTCCTCGGCACACCTGCAAACACGTGAGAATCAAAGCACCTGGCAGAGTTATAAAAATCAGAAACCTGGAACACACACAAATAACAATGGAAACTTAAAAGCCTATTTACATGCTTCAAAATTGGTACTTGGTTTACAGGTCTTTTTTTTTTTTTTTTAGTTCAGAACCACTCCTGCTCAAGACTGTGGAAGGACAGAATGACTTTATATTTTTCAAAACCTTGAAACCCTGTCACCCGCACACCATGAACATCAGGGCAAAGAGTCAGCCATGGGGTCAAGGCGACCGTGTCATGCCGGGTGTAAATGCCGACGCCTTCAATCAAAGCTTTCTTTGCTTTGAAACCACGAAAACTTTAAAGTGTCTAAATCGGCCCCAAAGCACCATTTTCAATTCAGGAGACAGTCTCACCCTCCATACCTATGGTGACACCATTTCAACACCTCCCTCTCTTCGCATCCCAACACACACACCATCTTACCAACTGAAAAGGAACCATCAGCCCTTAAATCTACGCACCTGCTAATGTGTTCATCTTTGTTGTTTGTGAAGGTGGAAGCAGGGGGCAGCTGTTCCTTCCAGTAGTTCTTGCCTTTCTTGGTGGTATTGTCTTTATTGTCTTTGCTGCTGTTAAGCTGCTTGCTGCTGACCGTTTTGCTGGTCCCTGCTGCTGCTACTGTTGCTACTGTCACTGCTGCTGGGGACGAAACATTTGCCACAGCTGTTGCAACCCCATTGGAGACTTTAAATGCTTTTGTAGGCTGCTCGCCTGAAAAACTGTCCGAACTTTCATCAAAGTGATTGACATTTGGCTGTTTTTTGGGTAAACTCTTTTCTATGTATTCTAACTCATCATCTTCGTTGACATCTGGGGTTTTGGAGGAGGGAGCGGAGGGTGCAGAGGTTGCGGAGGAGGATTTTTTTCCCTCCTTCTCCTCCTCCGCCTTGGATAACTTTTTCCCTGGTATGCCGTTGGAGATTACTTCCTCTTCTGCTTTGGATGGTAAAGCTGTCAGAGGGAGAATTACAGAATATATTAGATTCATAGGGGATACAAAAAAGTTTATTTTTACTTCTTTCAATTGTATCACCACTGCTGTAACAGAAATACTGTAGCAATTTCCACCCTTCCATACCACCACTTCAAATTTAGGGGAACCTCTAGCTTTTTAATCATTATACATTGAAAGTCACAAATAAATTGCAAGAATCTGGCTTGACTAAAACCCATGGCAAGATTCTGTTTCCAAAAAAAGTTGCAGTCTTTCCATTCAAAACTTCTAGCAAGCGTGTGCACACATTAATGTCTGAACTGTATGCTGGTATCTGTTTCTGTCTGAGAAAATACCAGTACAAATAGATTTAATTAGAATCATGTTGAAAATTAACTTTGACATTCAGTACAAGATTTTGACAGCCCTTAGATTTCAGAAATGTTTCTTGCCTGTGGTATGCTTGCAACATTTAACATCAAAGATGCTACAACAAAAGTTCTGGGAACCTGTTATTTTTTTTATTATTTCAGTGTTTTCAACTAAAGAAAACACCAGACACCCATCTGATTTCTTGTTTAAAAACAACAATTATCCCCAAAGTAACAATAAACAAATAAAAATGAAAAATCAAGTAAAGATTGAGCCTACCTTTTGGTTTATCTGTATATTGCATTTCTGGAGGCAAGGCCTGCTGTAGTATTTGCATGTAGAATTCATTCTCTTTCTGCACTACTTTCTGTCGTCGCTGGAACATAGACAATCTTATGCTGCTCTTATATTATACATACAAAGGCCTAGGCACAGTAATCACGATATGCAAATTTCTTTATCTAAATTTGTGTTTCTTTAGCAATACTTACCATGACCCAAAGTGCTATATTCTCAATTTAGCGATCCCCAACCGAACCTCCAAAAAAAAAAACCAAACAACCCACATAGTAACCCTGGTAAGCCCCCTCCACGCATGCGCACAGAGCCTGTATCTCGTGCGCACAACTCACTGAGCGGGTCAAGCTGACTTTCTCAAGCCAGAAGAACCATCAGCGGGGAGGAGGGTGGGCATATGATGGGTCATGGTAAGTATTGCCAAAGAAACACAAATTTAGATAAAGAAATTTGCATTTTCTTGTCACAATACTGTACCATGACCCAAAGTGCTGATTTAGCACAAAACGGAGGTGGTGATGTTATTCCTGCCGAAACAACTTACCAGGGATAGAAGGACGAAGACGACAGAGGTGTAGGGGAACTGTCGCTTACACCCTAAGTCCGTCCTCCTAGCGCTAAGACAGATCCTGAAGGAGGATCGTCCCAGCGCCTGCAGACCACCCACGGAGCTTCTAGGAGTGCGTGCACAGCAGAAGCGAGGGGGTTGGTCCGCCCGACCCCCCGAAATGCAAACAAATGCTAGGAGGGGTCTGCCATCCCCACCTTTAGTAGGTGTAGGAAGTACACCCCACAAAAGGAGGGACTGAAGTGAGAGAACGGGTGATCGATTCTCTTGCAGTGAGCATGCAGAAGAGGTGTCTCTGAGGAAAATGCGAGAGACGTGTCTGTACGCAACCAAGCCCTGTCCGGATCACTGACCAGGTCAGGATTGTGGAACGGGGCCAGAGTGACTGTCAAGCAGAAGACTCTGAATCCTGACCAGAGAGCTGGCCAGGAAGACAGAAGCCCAAGCCATCACTGTAATGTGGATGCTCAAGAAGCTTTCTCTTGTCATGAGAGAAAGGGTCGAGCGCCACCCTACGGGAAAGGCACCGTGGCAGAGAGGCCAAGCTCCTGACCATGGAGGAGGGCAAAAGGGTGGAGGGACAGTGCCATTCACTTCATGCGGAAGTGAAAAGAACGTTCATCCACGGAAGGGCAGTCACTGCCACTGCAGCCCTCTGCAGGCGCAGAGGGAAACAGCACATCTGTCCCTAGTAAGGGAGGGCCATACAAGGAGGACGGTGTGGGCGGCCCCAGGTACAATGTGATGGACAGTTCCAAAAGGACAGTTCCATCTATCACTCATGGGACCAGTGTGGAAGCAACGCCTAAGCGATGCTGTCAAAAACACACGGTGGCGTGGGCCAGCCATGAAGAGATAAAGCACGGCGCACCAGTAGGTACCCATGGGGTCGCCTGGGGGAAGGAAGACAATGCATCCAAAAAGGTAGAAGAGTGATGCGTGCTGTTGGTGAGGACCCAAGGGTGGTTCTACCAGTCGACCTTCAGAGAAGCCTGCACCAGAGGTGACGCATGCAAGCGGGGGCCTGCAAGCATGACACCAGAAGGAGAACGAAAGAGGACAGGAAAGTCCTGTGCTGCTTCCCACTGTCCCTGCACTGCGCACTTTGGCATGTTCTTCCACAGGGGAGCGGCCAACTATCAGCAGGAGTGGAGAAGTGGTGTGCTTCTCATCCACCGTCTCGGTGCCGTTGGCAAGTGAGACCAAACCCCCGTCCGACTCAGCCGGTTCCATCCCAGGGGAGGAAACAATGAAGCCCCCTCTGCTGAGTGCAAGTGCGTGGTGTGCAAACTTGGCAACTGCGCACCCTCAGCAACAAAGAGGTGGGTGATAGTTACCCTGCGGGAAGGGGTGGCTGCACCATGCAGTGTGACTGGTGGCAGCCGGAACCCCCACTCGCCTGGAACAACCCCTAGGGGTGAAACAGGGCGAGTGAAAACGATGCCCTCGAAGTTTGATCGATACCCCGACCGGAAGCACAATGTCAGAGGAGTTGTCGTGACTCATGAACATGCGCGAAAACCGGAAGGGCGATGTCCTCGCCACAGGAAGGAAGTCCGCAGCACAGTCCACCAGTGGCGTAACAGTTTTTCTCTGTGTAAGAGAAAAGGGAAATCTCTCCCCAGATCAGAACGTACAGTGTCAGAGGCGGCAGACGCATGAACACAGACGAAAACGAAAAAGGGGGGGGGGGTTGTCGGCGTGACACGCACCTGGAAGGTGGGAACCTCCGGAGACCAGAGGCTGGGGACACAGCCATTCGCCAGAACTGGCAGGAACGCAGGTAGCTTCTCACTTCACAAAGAAGTGTAGAAAGAACATGCACACACGCTTCCCCTGTCAAGACCGCCCCCCCATCTTCTGCTCCAAGAGCAGCAGAAGTGGGATCGACAGACAGCGGAAGCACCCATACTGCGAGGGACAGTGTCGTTGAATGCACGGTAACAGGCATCAGCAAGACAGACACCGACATGCCGTGGGGGGGAGCGTGCATAAGCAAGTCCGCCCCCATTGGCATGAGACCATATGGACGCCACATGGGACGCGAAGTACCAGTGTTCGTCCTTTCCCAGGGGAACCTGTGAGAGAAGCAACTGTGCTACTCTAGCATCCATGATGGGAGAAAATGGTCTGAGTGAGAGGCGAAGCCCTCGCCACAGGAAGGAAGTGCGCAGCACAGTCCACCAGAGGCGTATCAGGTTTTCTCTGTGGAAGAGAAAAGAGCGATCGGTCTCCTGACCAGGAAACATAGTGTCAGAGGTGGCAGATGCGTGAGCACGTACGAAACCTGAAGTCAGGCTGAGTAAGAGGTGATGCCCAAGCCACGATAAGGAAGTGCGTAGCACAGCCCACCAGTGGATGTCAGGTTTCCTCTGTGGTAAGAGAAAAAGGGCGATCGCTCCCCCGACCAGAACGCACAGTGTCAGAGGCGGCAGACGCATGAGCACGTACAAAACTGGAAGGGGGGTGTCGGCATGATGCACACCTGGAGGGTGGGTAACCTCCGGTGGGTGGCCAGAAGGGGGAGGCACGTGCCCCTGGCATCCGCCAGAACTGGCAGGAATACAGGTGGCTTCCCACTGCTGGGAAAAACATGTACCTACTCTTCCTCCATAACAACCGACAGTGACATCAACTGGGCGGCAGCGGCCGCCAGCGAGTCAGACACCGACATGCCGTGGGGGGGGGGGGGAAATGTTTGCAAGCAAGACCGCCCTCATAGGCATCAGACCAAGGGGACGCCACATGGCACAAGAAGTACCAGTGAGCGTCCTCACCCCCGGGGAGCCCGCTAGAGTAGCCACCATGCATAACTCTAGTCCCCATGGTGGGTGGAACTGGTCTGGGTGAAAAATGATGCCCTTGCATCAAGGGGGAAAAAACCGTGCAGCCCCTGTGTAGATGGAACGCTCAAGCACAGGCAGGGCGGAATCCATTACACCAGTCATGTCTAGCACATCCCTGAGCATTGTCTCCCACTGGTCCGCCACAGACCAGCGCAAGCTCAGTGAGGAAGGAGGTCGTGAGCCCGGGGGCAACAGAACCAGAACTTCCAGTGAGACCGGGAGGGGCTCGGAAGGCATAGAATCACGGGCTAACCATGAAGTGGTTCTGCACGGCTTGGGTGGGGCCGGAAGGTACCCACAGGGACCGCCTGGGGGAGGGAAGACAAAGCTTCCTGCGGCGGATCAGTGACGGGCGCTGTTTGAAATGGTAGTCAGACCACGCATTCCTGACAGCTGACCGCACCAACGGCAATGCATGCAGAAAGAGTGACTGTGAGCGAGGTGCAGGAGGGTGAATCGAGGGGAACCAAGATGCATCTTGTTCAACCTGCGATTGCTGCGTCACACACTGAGGTGCGGAATCCTGCAGGAGGTCCGCAAGCGCCGAAATGGAGGCGAGAAGCGCACCCAGCTTCTCGTCCGCCGTCTCTGGGGCAGGCACCCCCGAGACATCTCCCCCTTCCCACTCATCATGCGTCAACTCTGGAGAGGCGTCCTGATGGTGGGATGCGAGGCCCTTCCCAGCAGTTGGGTGTGCACTGGCGGGCACTACCGGCGACAAGCGAGGTGGGTGATCGCATCCCCAACCAGAACATGCAGGGGCAGAGGCTGGTGCCGATGCACGTAACTGGAGGGGGGGGGGGGGTCGGCACGATTCCACACCAGAACCGCGGGTCACCTCTGGTGGGTGGCCAGAGGGTGGCGCGGCGTCTAACTGCGCCCCGCCCGAGCTGGTGGGGACACAGAGGTATTCACTATTTACGCTTCGCAAGGAAGCGTGAAAAGACACACTCCAATGCCTCCTCCATCACGACCGACAGTCTCTGCGGTGGATGACTGACAACCGTGGTCAGACACCCCCGAGACATCTCCCCCTTCCCACTCATCATGCATCGACTCCGGAGAGGAGCTACGTTGGTGGAATGCGAGGCCCTCTCTAGCAGGTGGG
Organism: Lanistes nyassanus; assembly: GCA_004794575.1. Classification (NCBI taxonomy): domain Eukaryota; kingdom Metazoa; phylum Mollusca; class Gastropoda; order Architaenioglossa; family Ampullariidae; genus Lanistes; species Lanistes nyassanus. Next base: position 364,186 of record SMGT01001242.1, on the reverse strand, counting down.
TGTGCACTGGCGGGCAGAGGCGGGTGAGGCATGCCGATGCACAGAACTGGAGGGGGTTGTCGGTGGCCAGAGGGGTGAGCAGCGTCTAACTGCTCCCCGCCCGAGCTGGCGGGGACACAGAGATTCATGCATCCCAAGGAAGCGTAAAAAGACGCGCTCGAACGCCTCCTCCATCACGCCCGACAGTCCCGACGGCAGATGGCTGACAGCCGCTCCAAGAGCAGTGGAAATGGGGTCATTGACCGACGGAGGCATCCAGGCCGAGAGGGACGGGGACTTCAACTGCGAGGCTGCCGCAGTAGTTGTGCAGTGAAGTGCCCCTTCGCCCTGGGTAGGAGGCCGAGGCACCTCCATACCCGAGTGCACAAGACCACAGGGGCGGTCAGCAGTACTGGGTGGTAACAGCTGTCGCCCCTCCCCGGCAGGTCCAGCAAGAGTGGCCACCGCGCCACTCTTCCGACTCTGACTGCTCCGATGGCAAGAACCCTCGGTCTGTGGACGCGGCGGAGGAAGGCCAAGTGGAAGGTCCTCCGAGGCGGACACAGAAGACCGGCTGGAAAGGCGTGACGCAGAGCGGCCGGTCGGTGAGACGGACGCGAGAGAGGCAGGTCCTAACAGCTCCGGTAAAGGCACGTGAAGCGAGACCACAGCTGCTGACGTGACGGTGCACAATGGCGACAGAGGAGCATCCGCGGAGGCGATGGTGGCTGCAGGCGACCGACGGCGACCATCCATCTTGCGTGTGCTACAGTCCCGGCGAGTACCGTCTGAACCGGCGAAGGAGGGGGGCTCACACAGCATAAGTGCAAGATTAAGGAAATTTGCACCAGGGGTGACGAGTTACTGTATAGTAGTTACTGCGAAGTCACCCGCTAGCCAAGCAAAACAAGCAGCAAAGCTAACCAAGTAGCAAAGCTAACCATAAAACACTGTGTGAGCACAGTTAATGCACGTCTGGGTCCACACCCGTAGATGCGCTACCCCCCCCCCCCCACTGCAGTAAAACAGCTAAGACAGTAAAGCTTAACGGTGGGACGAAAAAGTTTGAAAAAAAAAGCAACATGCAGACAGAGGACGCAAGGAAAAGACACAAATCACTTTCCTGTAAAGCCGAAGTGACGCAGCACAGAGGTAGTAGGACCGCCAAAGGCAAAGCCGACGCTGAGAGGGAGGAAGGCGGGTAGCTCACACACACACGTCCTGCCGGCAGCACAGCGCTTGAGAAAGTCAGCTTGACCCGCTCAGTGAGTTGTGCGCACGAGATACAGGCTCTGTGCGCATGCGTGGAGGGGGCTTACCAGGGTTACTATGTGGGTTGGGTTTTTTTTTTTTTGGAGGTTCGGTTGGGGATCGCTAAATTGAGAATATAGCACTTTGGGTCATGGTAAGTATTGTGACAAGAAAATTTATTTTTAAAGCCCGTCTGCCAAGTGTCAAAAGGTCAATCCACCTGGATCTAAATGACTTATTCCATCTCACAGCAAAATAAGCAGTCACTACTCTGAAACAATGGTCTTCCAAAAAGCTTACACAGAGATCCAAAAGAGTAGGATGGAATAATCATGCTATCACAGTAAACTACTTTTGTTTGGACACAATTAACAAAGGTGGAACTAAAAGAGGGTAAAACCACATTTCTATTGTAACTGCATACCCTAAGCGAGTGCTGAATTCCAAAACTAAAGGGTAAAATGTCCTACAAGGTAATACTTATGACATATCCGGTGGAAATGTCTTTGTCTTAGGGGAAGGGGATGTTAAATATAAAAACATTTCCAATGTGCAAATCTACAGAAGAGTAGCAAGCCTTAATATAAAAATTGTTTTTACAGCTTAATAGAGTGAAACCATAATCTTCTGATGCAGACAACATGCTGAAATGTTTTGTAAAGAAATGAACAACAGTTCAGATGACTGATGAATATGCTACTTGGAAGTAAATGTTGAAAACACTTCTATTAGAATTCCTTTTAATTTGTGGGTTACAGGGTCAGCCAAAAGACCTAGAAATGCTGGTTGTCTGTTCAAGAAGTTATAAGTCACAAGTTTTTAAAAATGCTCAGACTGGCCCTGAGATAATCTGTCATTTTGACACTCCCCTAGCCCTTTTTCTGAGTTGGGAAGGGGGATGTTTCTCAAGTTTCATTAATTATATCATAAAACTGCTTTAAACTGGGGAGCTGAAAGTAAGCATATGACTGCAGCTGCACAGTTACTTTCTCTTTAGTATCTGACTTCGAGTTAACACAGCTTGCACTACTGGCATCTGGTTAAGGTGGCTCAGGCATGAAAATATTGACTAAACCCATTAAGAAGTCACCTTTTATGATCAACACATTTTAAGTTCTTTGGAGTATGCATGATGAGATACTTCACTACTTTAGTGTCATTTCAACCACAATCTGCATTCGTTATTTTCACTGTGCTCCTAACTTCAAAACCATTCAAAATCTGCCCTTACCACAAACACTTCACCTATTACCTATCCTTAATAACACCATTTAGCAAGCACAAAATGCCTGTCCCTATATATCATGTAGGGAAATTCTATTCTGTCAGACTTTGCACCAACTAGATAGAACAATGCAGACTACAAACTTCAGACATATGTAAATAACTGTTTTGGGCCTTAAGGTCATTCCAGGGACAGATGATGCTAACATACTTGCTAGAACTTTAAAGCCAAATTTCTCACAATTGCATTTACTGCAGGTGTGGCAAACTTTCCCCTCTAACCCTCACTAATCAAATTAGTTTTCTAAAACAGTAAAATGAGTTTTCCTACTAATACTATATATTAAGGACAATCAGACTCAAACTAATCATCAAAATTTTACTTTACTGTGAAAATATACTGCAATGAGGAGTCAAACTACCACCATTTTCTGTCACTGTCTTAGCTATATAATCTCTAAAGGCTTATTCATTTAACTCATGTGCTGGAAACAATGCACAAAGAAACATGGAAATATGTAATATATATCTGCCAAATTTCATTAGTGTAGGTCAAACAGCTATATGAATGTATATTTTTTTTAAATACATGCCAGCCAAAAATCACATTACAGAATGCAACACAAAGATCTCCAAAAATCAACTGATACACATTTTTATCTCTTTATAATCTGTCTATGCCAACAGTAACCATACCCAAATTGTTGGCAAACAATGCAATTATCAGTTAGTTTACAAAGTCCTACTTCAGTTAATCAATGATCCAGCTGTTGTAGAGGCTGGTATTTTCTAAATTTTTACTTACCAGTCTTAATCTATATGAGATGTAGCTCTTGAAACCGAAGCCTAATGTGACCACAGGATAGCCAATACTGCCGACAACAGCACCAAAGCATGCATCAATGCCTTCTGAATTTATTAATGTACATTATGAACAAAAATAACTGAAAGTCATATACACAAAATGGTACAGCTGTATATAGCAAAAAAGGGTCTTTACAGAGAACATTTTCTAATTAAATGGATAGCAATATTTATGCCGACCTCTAAGCAATTTGAAAATTTTACACTTCATTCGAAAACATCAAAAAAGGAAATGCTATAGAGATTTTAAAGCATGGAATGCACCGATGATCTAAAACTGCGAAATTGATACATAATTACATATTGCAAGCTTATAACTCACCAATGTGCTGCAAAGGGTCTACAAAGGTCCAGGTAGTAAGGTAAGCTTTTTAGCTCTTTCAGTCTTACAGACGCTTCAATATAGACAAAGAGGAGCCAGAGAGACACTGTTGGAAGGCATATACCTCGTTCTGGAATACACAAGACATCTGTTGTAAAAGTCTGTCAGCAATTGAAAAAAAAAACATTTAACTTTTTGCTAATAAGCATAAACACACACCAGCTGTTATACAAGACAGCAATAAAAAAATCACTTTAATGCACAAACTACAAGATATGGATAAAGAATCATAGACCAAAGCACTTTGTTAAAGAGAAGAAGCGATCACTACCCCCCTCGGAATGCAGTGTGACAGAGGAGTTAATGCTCCAGGGCACAGGCAGGACCGGAAGATGGTTGTCGGTGTGATGCACACCTGGAAGTCATGAGAACTTCGGGTGGAAGGTGGAGGCACGGTCCATATGAACCTACCTGAGCTGTCAGGAACACAGGTGGCTTCTTGCTTCACAAGGATGCCAACTGTCGGGGAACTTCTTACTAGCACATCCTCAGCCCCTCCACTCCGAGAGCAGCAGGTGGGGCTTCACAGGAATCTACTTGCGAACCCTCGCGGAGGTATTTCAGTGCCAGGGCCTAAGCCAAAGTGCACTGTCAGGGCTGTGAATTGAACACGCAGCTACAAAACCCAGCCACTGGTGCAGGACTGAGGGCCCTCCTGAGCAGCACCATGGGAGGCACTGAGGGAAACCCCTCTCCACAAGTCCTGTGCACCATAGCCCAAAGGCAAAGCACTGCCACAGGTCACACTGCTGAAGGTGAAGTCTGCATAGAAGGCCAGGATTCACCGGAACCAGCCAAGTGACGTCAGCAGAATGCAGGGGACCAAGCAGAGGTGGTGGACAGGAAGCCAATGAGCTAGGGCCCTCAGAAACCGAGGAAAGACAAGGAGACCATGTCACCCAGTGTGTCCACAGACAGAGTCGCCAAACCATCAGAAGACTCAACCCCTGGAAGCAAAGCGTGACCGAGGAACACGGCCAAAAGCAGCGTTCCGCAAAACTGTAAAACAAGGCAAAAGTGTTACACTCTCATTATAAAAAAAATCAGTTTTACAAAGGGTCATGGAGAAAACGCATCCAATGTCACACGGGCGAAAGTAAACGCGCACCACTAATAAAAACAGTGTCCTTACGTTAACAACCAGTAAGACCACAACAAGAAGCAAACGTGAAAAACAAGACAAAAGGATAAATCTCACGTTCCTTGTCAATTGTCAAAGCAGTGGAGAGGCGTGCAGTGGTAGGGAAGACTAAGGCTAAAGACCATGCTGTGGAAGCAGACAGAGGGATGTCCAACATCAGCCAAGGTGCTTGAGAAAGTCAGCTTGATTTGGCCGGTGAGTAGATCACTTGGGGTGACGCACCGGTGTGCGCATGTGGGAAGGGGGCCTTACCAGGGTTTGTGTACAAAATTTTGCTTTGAAAGGTGCGGTTAGGGATCGCTAACTTGAGAATTTAGCACTCTGGGTCATGGTACAGTATTGTCACAAGAAAAACTAGATCACAGTCTTTTAAGGAAACTCCTGTGGTCATAAAAGAGAAAGCAACCTGGACTAGAGCAAATTTCAGCAGTATCGTGAAGTTACCATCTCACTGAGCTAGTAAAAATTTTGTAGCCTTTGATCCCCATTAACAATAAGAAATGGAGTGGATGGAAAAAGTAAGCAAAATATTTTTTAAGGAAAACATTAATACACAGTCAATGTAGGGTTATCATCTACCGATACCACTGTGGAAAATGATTCCACTATAAGAAAAAATCAGTGACATCCCTTATCGCCAAAACCCCCTTTTCACATTTTTTTAAGTCATTGTAAAACCCTCTCCAAAGCAACGGCAACCAAAGAAATTCTATTGGAGTACCTTCTCCAAAATGATGGGAATGGGTTAAAAAAAAAAGGTGAAAACAAAACCACTAACTTAATAAGTACTCAGCTGCTGTGTAGAAAAAAACTATTTCTAATCCTTAACAAAAGAATAAATACTTTGTATGGCATCTCTCCCTCCGTCTGAAAACCAATCCAGTAACTACCCAATCGCTTACTCAATATGGTAAGTGAACAAGAAACTATTTCTAATCCAACAACAAAAGGGTCAGTGTTCTGCACACCACTCTCACTTTTCAAACACCTACCCACCACCCCTATGAGTCCCCTTATAAAATATTGAATAATGATCTAAACAGATATCTAATTTACCAAGGTCACTGGACTAGGACTACTAACCTGTGTGCCAAACATACTGCACCCACACATAGGTGCTAGCTGCAAAGAAGAGCCACTGGACAGGTATGAACAGATAGCAGATGACATCTGATGTTATGGCAATGCAGACAAAGAACACGGAAAATGCCTGTAGGGGAAAAAAAAGGCTCTTTTCATTAACATGAAAACATTTTTCATCTCTGCTTTTAAACTACTCAGTTTAATTTTCATTTAATTTATCACTGGTTAGGAACCATCAATATTTTATAAAACTAATTGTAGTTCTATTAAATAAACAAAAAGGGTAAAGAAAATAATACATAAGGCAGAGTTGCCTACCCATAAACCATGTTTTCATGGACATTTCCTGCCAAAATCAGGGGCACAACATGATTTTCGGGAACACATCTACTAAATATGTTCGCAAAATCGCTGCACTTGCAACCTTGCAGACAAAGATGTTTTTTTTTTTTGGGGGGGGGGGGTTATCTTGCCTGAATTTATACCATGTACACAATTTCACACAGCTGGTGTTTACTTCCTGTTGGACTGCAGAGACCCGTAAAAGACCCTCTTCAGATCCTTCAGTCTTCTTTCTTATAATGCCTTGAAACTGCCTTCTCTGGCCTGCAAGTAGCAGCCATAAGGGCTTCAAGTGTCTCCAGACCCATGTTGGCCCTAAAGTCAGTTTTGTTTTTCCCACAAAGGAGAAGATGCGTTCACAGTCAGCTGAGGAGTGGGGAATGGTCATGATGGTACACATGATGTTTGGTATGACTGAAAAGGAGTTCTCCATCTCTGCAAAGCTTGCTGATCTCTCTCCATTTTGGATCAATTCTGTCAGTGCTCTGATATATAACAAACTCCAGCTGGACTTGATAAGAAAATTGCATGCACAAACTTCACTAAAAACTTAAAAAGAGTATGTGCTGCTTTTCTTCCCTGGTTTCAAGAGGTTTCACTTTTCTGTATACTCCTCCTTGAATGTCTGACATCACTTTATTTTCTTCACCAAAGGCTCTGCAGATGAAACTGATAGACCCAACAATGGCACACTTTTCCGCTTTGCGGTAGCCATTGTTAAACAGAAGTCATGTTGATTGCGCATGTGTGTTCAGCGTCCCATAGTTCTATGGTGGTCGGTTATATAGCTTACAGTTTCTGACTGCACATTCATCATTCATCTAAGAGTACACCCTGTACTTAAGTCTCTCTGGAGTGGAAGCAGCCCAGTTTGAAAACAGGTCTCGGATTATTCAGGATGCAAAGTGAAAAATCAAATTTCCGAGACACCCAGTCCATTTTAGTGATTTCCCAGGACAAAAGCAGGCCCTTAATAATGGTCGGTAACTCTGGTAACGGTAAAGATACTCATTCACTAACTGAGGATTAATCAATTATACAATGTAGAAGTGGATCATAAATAAAAGCCCCCCACCCCCCACCAACACACACAAACCTGATGTTCAGCAAATGTTATGTTTGATCCTTTGATGTCTCTTGCCTTTCTGTCATTCTGTCAAATGTGAAATACATGTATTCTATTACTGTTTTACACCAAACACTCTCTTTTCTACCTCAACTCTTTCTGCATGTATTGAGAAATATCTAACACATACCAGTCCTTGATACTTAAAGGAGTCGCACACACTGCGCAGCATAAGCCAGAATGGCCAAAGGTACTCAAAGCGGAACTCCAAGATGAAATCAGCCATCAGCACCAGTGCCCAAACCAGCAGGAAACGCAGATACAGGAACGTGCTGGAGAGAAAAAAAGAGGAGGGGTGTAAGAAAAAAACCAATACAATATGAACAGTATTCTATTTTTAACCTAAAATGTATCTTCCAGGTTGACAGGAAAATATAATAAATGATAAATTATTTGGCCCTACTTACCAATCAACTTCATTAACACTAAAAATGCATTGTGTAGCTTTAAGTCTCCGTCTGGTCCAAGTTTTCTCATTTGGTTCTAACAAGGAGAGAATGTGGACAAAATCGTGGTTGAGTGATGGCAGCTGGTGATGTACTGTTCGGGTAGCACTCACAGCAGTTCTTATGCTTAATAAATTACACTCAGAAAACATTTGGGGCACTGGTCTGACAAGTGCATGTTCACAAACACAGCACTCTTACTCTTAGAGCCTGATGCGTGTTCTTGGCTTCCAGATCCAAATCTTCCTGCCCATCCACCCCCACTCCCTCGGGGGACTAGCAGGTGGAAGGTTACTGGTTTGAATCCTGGTGTGGCCAAGGATTATTTCCTGGAGTTATACATTGTTCAAACTCCATTCAGCCATCTCCCTGCACATTAAGCTGCCTGTCCCCACAGCAGCTATCCGTCTGGTGGTTCTTTCAGTGCACAGCTTAGTAATAGGACCCCATTCCCCCTATAATCCACCACCCTGATATGCACCAGGATATTAAGCAACCAACAACCAACCAACAACTCCCCACCCAACTTCCTCCAAATGCCTCCGACAACCTACAGCACAACTTGGCTGGATAATAAAAATCAGATCATGGCAAACAATTCCAACACCAACGGATAGCCATTTGGCCAGAAATCACACCTCTTCAATTCTACATTTTTCAGGCCTTTAAAATTGTGGATTCTGGTTGAAAGATGTCTGATTCTTCCTGAACAAAACTTGAAAACTCTACGGACAAGAAAAAAAATCCTTATTAACATCACCTAAGGGGATGAAAAAACATACACAAAACAGAAAAGGTTCAGAAAATACAAAAGCAGTGAAAGCTAACATGAACCTATTTTCAGGCTTTTTCCCCAAGCACCCCTTAAACAGTCCCTACACAAATACAATGCAACCTCCATTATCCAGCTAATGACTGGCTGCCTTCTTCCGGATAATAAAAAAATCATGGATATTCAAAAACGACAAAATTTGTAGCTATTTTATTCTACAATGACATGACGTAGTATTAGGGATGTTCCTTTAAATTGCGAAGAGCAGTACATGTACTGTGCATGCACATGCAGTTGTAAAGCAATATATATATTTACCTTTTCCAGATGCCCTCAATGACTTTTCTTTTTTTTAAAAAAAAAAGTCTGTGACTTGTAGTTGCTTCTCTTTCACCTCTTTAGTTGTTAATGTGCAAAGCTTGCGAATAGTAAGGATATCACTAAAACTCCCATCCTCCTATTGCTCTAAAAAGTCTAGCCATTTTTCTGCACAATTCAGTGCCTCTCAAAGCGAGACCTTCACAGGCAGTTCTTCATGATCAAATCGCCGATGCTACTTTCTTCTTTGATAACCACTGCACTTGATGTGTCGGCAGGGATAGTGGCGTCATCTTTCACTTCATATCTGAGCTGGTCGCTGTCCAATAATAGCCATTGTTCCATGTCCTCTTTATCAACAGCTTCAAATCCATTGATGTCTTGAAATAGTGCCTCTGATGTTATGGCTTGTGTTTCTGGTTCATTCATATTGGCAGTCTCATTATCCTCTAAGACATTAGGATACAATTTTCACCATGACTTTTGCAAACTTGCACTTGGAATATCATCCCAACAATCAGAGCAACCAAAAATTGTCGAACATTCCTTATAAAACTTGCAAAGGTTTCTGTCTTCTTCCAGTACAGCTTGCAGCAAAGGTTTTCTATAACAAACGCTTAAATGCTTCTAAAACTCCTTGATCCATTGGCTGGAGAATGAGGTGACATTGGGCGGAAGATAGGCTACAATCTTTTTTAAGGGGCACAGTTAATCAAATTCGTGGTTAACTTCTACTTTCCTTTAATTTATCAATATGACACTTTAAAAACTTTTTTTTTTACAGACTGTTGATACATCACATGTGGACAAAGTGAAAGAGCTAAAGATCAAATTTTACTGCTCAGAATGGAACAACTCATCAAATGAACAGCATATCTCAGCTGTAGGTACTGCTAATTAAGAAACATTCTCGTCTTCACATACCACAACATTTTAAACTGCACAACAAAGATCAGTTGTCTGCATTTATAATGTGCATCTACATATACAATATTCTTTCCCTTTCTCATTCTGCAAAGTGGCATGGGCAATAACAAACTCTTTCAGTTCACTGCATCCAAATCTGGGTTTTGCATTTGCTCCCTCTGTTATTTACATTTTTTTAATCAAAAGGTTGAACAAGAACGTGGAAAAGATAGTGCTACATGCATGGCCCACTTGTGCTGTAGTCTGCTTATAGAAACTAAGATTTTTTTTAAAAACCCAGATCCAAACTTCTTAATCCACTGTAACATAACAATTAAAATAATTTCCTGTTTTACAATGACAAAACTTATCACTAGCTTCCTTGTAATTTGTTCCTGTTCAGTAATGGAGAATGGTCGGGTGTACAGACTAAACAAACCTGCTGACTGATATGCTGCGAATCCATACACATCCCAAGCCATCTTCCTTGTGGCACAGTTAAATACATATGCAAATGGAGTTATTGTCACTACACTCTGAATACTGATTTTAACATATAACTTTATTTCAAACTTTTAACTCGAAACTGTCTTCCTTGGACAATCCCAAATATTAAAAAAATGCTTCTGTCAGCATTATTACCTGATGAACAATTAAACTTCCATATATGTGCATGGATCTTCACATGCATGGACCTTCTACATAAAACTAACAGTGTGTCATTAGAAAGCAACTGATTTCCACAATGTCAAGTTTGACTCTGTTTTGCCATATTTACAATATTTTAAATCAAATCCTTGCAAACAATTTTTTTTCAGAGTTAGGACTATTTGAAACACTATAATAGTTATAAATGTAACATTTGCTGGGATGCTCCCCAATTAAACATTATCGACATTACAGAGAAATGTGCTAAAGCAGATGAGACAATTTTTGGTCAGTAATTCAAGCAACAAATAAAAATTTCAAACAGAAATGAAACATTTTTGAATTCTATGAATAATTAATTTTTGGCGTCGGCAATAACAAAATGAAGATACTTTTAATAATTCAGTTTCAACCCCATTCTCACGCTTCAATTTCGATAAACGCAAAACAAAAAAAAATACGAACTTAGTTTAAGTAGATATTTCCAACACTACACTACACTACAGAAGTACAGTAATAACACTATGTAACTAGTACAATATAGTATTACACCCAACCATATCATTTTATCAACGACACTCGGCGTCTGCTATGCTAGATTGTGTATTATACGATATACAAAACATGTACAGACTCTTATCTCTAAGCACTATTTCAGTTCCAGACATGGAGTGCCAGTCACTTTTCGGCTCGGCGATTTAAACGCAGAAACCATGCCAACGTAACAAAAGCCTGACGCATTACTACGTTCAGGCTCCCGTAAATGATCAAAGCCCACAATAAATCAGTTTCTTTACAATTAATCTTTTCAACGTATCATGCTTCCTTGTCGGTAAAATCACGTATAGCTAGAAATGGTTACGCAGATTTTGACACTTTTGGTAAAATATGCAATGAACTGCCATATTGAAAAAGTGAAAACATACCTCCCATAGATACCATCCGTTATCTTGTTCCTTTTCAGCGGTCTTCGAATTTTTCCGCAGTCAGCATTCCGCGGTCTCTTCATAATTTTGACAATTATAAACCATTAATTGTCTTTCTAGTCTCTCTTTCAGCTGAAACAGTCTTATCCTAATTATTATGACAATCCTGGAAGTACTTCCACGGCTTGATGTCCTTGCACATGCGCCATCGGTCATTAGTTGCCACTCGCAAGGAACTGTGGGAACAATCAGACAACAGACATGGCGTTGCACATACCACGCGCACCGGGCTTTGCCCAAATGTTGAAAGAAGGTGCCAGGGTAAGAAGAAAATTTCATTGTTAGAGTACCGTTATATAATACGTTCTTCTTGCTTAAGAACTTCTATTTTTTATCCTCCAGTTTTTTTATATTTTAAAGATCAGTAAGTTGTCGCTGCCCCCACGAGGTTGTCATGTCTCGAATAGTGCGGGAGCTCGAGAATATTCTTTACTCACAATCGCAGTCGTAGAGAAAGACTAGTACAAAAGTATTTTTTGATAAAATACACCTGCCTGAATTGTTCCCACACAAAGTATTGAGGTAGCATATTTTCGGAGTACGTTTTTTGTTTTGTTCATGCTAAATCATGTGCAGACAATTATTCTCTAGTGCCTGTAGTGGAGTTTTCTCGTTCTGGTTCTACCCAGCCTCTAGTCTATGTAGTATGTATGTTGCTGATAACTTGAATAACTATTAGGCAAACAGATACTGATTCATATTGCTAAAAAAGAACGTATGAAATGTTGCCGATTCAGAGATTTTTATGGTTTAAACTAAAAGAATGAGGACCAGCGATCAAAGAGGGAAAAAACCATGCAGATCAGATCAACTAGAACTATTATATAAGTGATTGTCTCGATCTCCAACTGTCGCAACTATTAAAGTGCATGTATATAGATGTCTGTCATCTGCCAACATTTCAGATTTCTCCAAAAACAGTAATAGAAGAAAGTTCAGGCCACACAGGTCAAAACTAAGGTTGTTGAGGCATCTCAGGTCAATCATGGTCTAATCAGGCTGAACTGGGACTAGGGAGTTAAAGTGGCAAGTTGTTGAACTGACTCAAACTGGCTGAGCTGAAGTCCTAATCATAAATGAAGGCTTATCTCATTTACTATAGTTAATAATTAATTTCAATGTGATCTTTGTCACATCCAAAAGATAAATGCACTACAATTCTTGAGGGAAGAAAAGTTGATGCTTGATCCAACTTTCTAAACTGCTTTTTTAGGTAGCTGAAATGTCTTTTTGTTAACCTTTGGTGTACATTATTTAACTTGACTCATGAAAATCATAATCACCATTTTGAGCAATCATTTTGATTTGATGATCATCCGCCTTGGGTAAGTGATCATATATTGGCCAAAGTCTTAAAAATGGCAAGTGGTCAAGCTGACAGGCAACCATAATCTCCCCAGAGTGAACGGAAAGTGTACTTTAACTAAGTTGGAAGAGGAAGCTGTACACAAAAAAGATTGTGTAATCGGAGGGTGGCCATGGATTATAATATATAGTGGCATTAAGCATTGTGCAGAGTCCATGTTTGGCTATCCACTGAGCACATACAGCTCCTTGCAGAAGCTCTCAGTTCAATGGATGTTTCAGTGCATAGCCTAGTAACAGGACCCTGCCCTCCTGCATAAATAGAATCACTTTTCATGCTTAAATAATGGTCAACCTTATGTTTGTAAAATGTAATCCAATAGACCTCACCAGAGAGGTGGGAGATGAGCGAAGCAAGAAGGGTCACCAAATTGGGGAGGGCAATATGTATAATATTGTCATCAGTCCTTTTTTATACTGCTTATGTTGAATAATTTGTACTTTTACAGCACTTTGTGCAGCTGTTCATTCCACTGTTGATTTCCATTTCAGCATTTTAGTGGTCTGGAGGAAGCAGTCTTTAGGAATATAAATGCCTGCAAAGAACTGGCTAAAACTACTCGGTCAGCTTATGGTCCCCATGGTGAGGTTTTATAATTTTTCACAACACATAATATACAGTGGAACCCACTTAGACAAGATCTGAAAGCACAATGCATCGGCCATCATGAGACAGTTGTGACTAATCAGCCAACAGTTTTCTATTCATCAATAAATTGTAATCTCTTACAAAAAGAGTGGATATGACAAGAAATCGGATATAATGAGGTCATTTTCACATCCCAAGTGACCAAAGTATTCCTAAACCTGGTTACCATGAGAAAAGTGAGTTTGTGCAGTGTGTTGCGACTTCTGACCCATAGCTCGTGGCTCAAACATTTGTCATTTTTTCAGCTGAGTACAGCTGTAATTTGTACCTGATAGTGCATACAGTCAAATGGTTTTGGCATAATTTGCGCTGCTTTTTTGCAACAAATTCTCTGCTACAGGAAATGTAAAAAAAACTGTACGGTGCAGTAGGTTCATCATTGTAATTAGGAAAAAAGACTTTTTGTTTTTTTATCAGTTGATGAATGGGGCTATTTTTAGACTGAACAAATGACTGCAGGCCAGCATGCTTTCGGGAAACTTCCCTCTCCCCTCGATTTTTGGCTTCTCAGCTAGTGACCAGCACAGTGAAGAAAACAAATTTGCAAATCCCACATATCCAAAAATGCTCAAACTAACCTGATTAGCATGCGAACATGGGAGTAAACAGAAACAATGTTGGGATGCCACAGTTCTCTCATGTAATTGGTTTGTTACCTATGATTTTATTGTGTTTGTGCAGTGACTAGCTCTGATTTGATTGGTTCTTTCCCTACAAACTCATTTGAAATTTTAATGGTACTAGATTGGGTAAGTAAGGTAAGTAGAAGGCACAATCTTCTAAAGGGGTCTTCTAGTATTTCAGAGGCTGATGGGCAGGGACACCAGGGAGTTTGACTAATTTGGTATTTGGCCTATTTACAAGTTTCCAAGTTGGTAATATGAAATGCTTTCTTTAGGGCCCATTGCAACTTGGAAACATGTAAATCAGCCCTTATTCTCTTAGCACAAGATGTGGTTTCCATGGGGTCATTTCTCCTGTCTCCAGCATTTCATGATAAGTGGGGTTCCACTGTATAGTGAAACCTCCCGTATAAGACCTACCCATATACGACCCCAAATTTTTTAACAGAGACTATTTTAGTATTTACTATATAAATGACCTCCCATTTACAAGTCCCTCCTTAACTCAATGACCCTGCAGGGACCCCCAGGGCTAAGCAATCCTAGAGGCCGCATAGATTTACATGTTTTGAAGAAAAAAAATACCTCTTAAAAACTACCACACTCACAGTAATATATTTTACATATTTAGAAAGATCTATTCTTCAGCATCACAATGGAAACAATACCTTTAGTTAGAAACATTAAATACTACTTACTATTTGGTGCCAAATGTAGTCACTTTTTGCACACACAACAAACGAAACACGTGAACGACGGAAGTAGACCTGGCGACCTGCTACACTAAACCTCGTTTGGCAAGCCGAAACTGTTTTCGAAACTTATTTAGACAGTGCAGGGGAAACAAGCGATGATAGAGCTTTACAATGATATAAAGTTTACCTCCCTTACACCGTTAAATGCATCGCTGCAAATTTTTTAATTCGTCGTAGTCTGCCAACATCGCGGACTCGCGAGTCATTTAGGTTGTCGCAAGTTAGCCAAACCCTCGGGGTCAAGGAGGTAACCCGACCAATGACCTATGAAAGTGGCCGGTTTTGCACAGTATACGACTTTCCCTGGTTGAGTGGGAAAAGGTTAGCAGACTTCCTTTTGCTAAGATGTTCGCTGTGAAACGCTGAATGTCGACCCCAGATCCCCTGAGAAGTGCAAAAGAACTGTTTTAAATCTAGAAAAGAGATTGAAAATGCTCTTGACAAAGAAGGAACAAAGAGAAGTCAGCAATAAATGTTGCTTCCGACATCCATTTACAACTTTACCCTTAATGGACTTAAGGAAGTGACAATTTTGTACCATATATACGACTTGTGTGTCTTTTCGACATTTCACAGGACAAATAGATTATATCACAGATTTTATTGTAATTCATTCCTGAAAGTCTTATTTCATATTCTATGTTTAAGTGTTTGTTTCTGATGATTCACCAGTCACTGCCTGAAATATAAACTGTGCAGGTTGCGATGGGTAGGTAGCGGGTAGAGAGCTGCGTCACATTAACGTGTGATCTCAGTAATTGAGGTGCGAAAAAAACTATTTTAATATATAGTTCAGTGGTCAATAAAAACAACTTCAAAACGCATATTGCAGCTGATTGCTATGATAACATACATGCAGATGTGTTTATTTCTCACCCCTTACATCACAGTACATGTACCTATAATATGTACTAACGATTCAGTGCAACTAGCCAATCCTCCCTTATAAGACCTCCATTATATGACCTGATTTTGGGTGGGGTTTTTTTTTTCAAAGTCATATATTGGAGGTTTTCTGTATTTATAAAAATTGTCTGCATATTCCAAATTGGTAAATATTCTACAGCAGATTATGTTCAGTGTTAATTCAGCAGATTGTTCAGTTTTTCATTACAAGTTGCATTTGCTAATTTATCAGAGTGTCCAAAAACACGTTCATTAGGGTTTATGCATGAAACAAGAAATATCTCGTATTTCTGTTGCAGACAATACCAGTTTAATTTAATCAGTTGTATTACACTTTTGTGATACATATGTTGATATTCATACCAAGTAAGCATGATAGATGGTGTTCCTTCCCCCCCCCCAAAAAAAAAAATCATCTGAACTCCTGTTGGTAACTTTTGTCAAAATATTCTTGTATGATGTGAGTTTGCAATTGAATAAGCGTATATGGAATTATGATCCTTGTTATGTCTTTGGGTGACAGGACAGAACAAAATGGTGATTAATCACTTGGAAAAGCTCTTTGTCACCAACGATGCAGCCACCATCTTGCGGGAGCTGGAGGTTGAGCATCCCGCTGCTAAGATGCTGGTGATGGCAGCACAGCAGCAGGAGCAGGAATGTGGTGATGGCACCAACTTTGTGCTTGTCTTTGGTGGAACTCTGCTGGAAAGTGCAGAGGAACTTTTGCGTATGGTGAGGTCTTTGTTTAGCTGCATGGCTTTGTTTATGGAACACATCCTAAATCTCCAGTCTCTCCTTTCACTGCCCCTAGTGCTTATATGCACTTTGCGCAGCCATGTGTTTGCAACCTCACACACAGACACACACTTGCACACACACGTAACATTGCAGAACACTTGGGAGTATATATCATAGTATGCATAATGCACATAACTCAGGTGCCTGCTTTTTCTTGTGGGTATGGCACTTGGTAGCCTGTGCAAAAATGACTTGAGTGTTAAGACACGTCTTGCTTCTTTAATTGTACAAGACAAATCTTAATTTCAGGACATATTTCCGTACTCTGGTATGTAGCAGCATTTTTGCCAGGCTAAGATTGTAACAAAATTTCAAAGGGTGACAGCTGGTATTGCTTATGACAGTCATGTCACCCATATATTACAGCCTTGTATACTGTCTTAAGCAAATTATCCTTAACGGTACGATGCTTATTGCTATCTGTACTATTCATAATAGTAATTAAATTTCAGATAGCATTATAATATGTTCATATTTCTTTCAGGGTCTTTCTGTGACTGAAGTAATTGAAGGGTTCGAACTGGCTAAGAAGAAGGCACTGGAAGTGCTTCCAAGTAAGCATGATGATTTATTTGCAAAACTGTTACTGGGTATTAGTTCTGTAAGGATAAAATAGGCGTAAGACTAAAAGATCTGTGGTAAAGCGAGTCTCGTAGCACATTAAGATGCAGCTATACGACTCACGCTTAAAGTGGTCCATTTCATATGTGGGGAGAGATACTTTGTAGTTTGCTGAAAAACAAATCCCGATATCATAAATGTGGCAGCATTTCTGAAATAGGCATAGTCTGCTGTAAATCATTATTTTAAATTGGTCCGTTGTCAAGGAATTGGTGTTTTTGTGGGGGGGGGGGGCGGAGGGGGAAAACCATTTAGCTTATTCTGTCAAACTTTTATAAAAACTAAGAACTGTCGGTCATTTGTAACACTAACAAGCAGAGGCACAGAACTCGGGTGTCTGCTTCCTTGTTCATGAGCGTGACACTTGGTAGCCTGTGCTACAGTAATACAGCCAGTCCTGGCATTATGCGTAGTTAGTGGTGTTGGCATGCACTGTCAATGTTGGACACGGTATATGTACAAAGGTGGGACCACGAGTAATACTTTTGGACCTAAACATTTAAAACTTGGAGCTTCGAATTGGTGCCGATTTATCAGATGGTCAATGAAATCGCTTTCTTTCGCTGACATTCGAACTTGCTCACCATTTTTCAAAAAAATTTGTGTAACTATTTTCCGCCACCAATTCCTAAACATTTTACAAAAGCCTATTCTCAAACGTACGGTCATTAAATTGCATACCTGGCAGCTTCTGGGTTGAAGCTGTGCAGTCATGAGTGATAGTTTGAAAAGCGAACACAGACTTGAAAACAGGGTTGACGTTGTGCATCGCATGAGTGACAAAGATTTTCATTTAGGAAGAAAAAAGCCTGAAAACCATGGTTCACAGCTGAAATTCTTCCAAATGTATCAGGATTTTTTAATCTTGCAATTAAGGCATTCCTAATTCTTAAAAAGTTGTTGAGAGTGGGAGTTTACAGTTTGGGTGTCGCTCGCAATTGTGAGCTTATACTAGAGTCTTTTGGCAGTTAGTCACTATCTTTCAAGAACAATTAAGTTAATGAGGATATTTCGGGAAGAAAACAAACGCGACATAACCGAAACCTTGAAAACTGACACCATTGGTAACAAATGGCAATCGCATTAAATCTTCTGCAGGTGGATGTTCCTGTGCTTGAAAAGCCATTGTTCAAGAGGGTATCCAGACATATGACTGTTAGGGGCAGGAAAGCATGGGTGCAACATCAGACCATTATGCACTGCTTTTCAGATCACGGACAATTTCCATTTCCATTTTGACAAAACAATTATACTGTAAAGACAGGTCTGTACTTAAACTGTCAAACAACTTGCACATGCGTGAAGCTGTACAAGACACTGACAGACTATCTTCATGTTTCACTCTCCCTTCCTCAGGACAGCACAAACAGACTTGAAAAAACAGGCACTTAGCTGGGTAGGGTGACGTTGCCGAGAGCATTATTTGTGAAAGAAAGAGCAGTGGAAAACGAGGGGTGAAAAGAGTGAAAGAGGGGGAGCGAAACAGAAGCAAGTTATGGGGCAATGAGAAGAAGGGGGAGCGTTAAAATTAATGTCTAAGGTTTAGTCCTGTGGGTGCCATAGTGCCGATGTGGGAAATGAAGTAAGACTCCATGTTCTTTTCGGTTATTGGAATCGCCTTCCTTTGGCAGATGACACAAGCTCTCCTGTCTGCTGTATGTGGGGGTGTGCTGAAATGTGCAGTTGGGCTATTCCTGCAATGTTTCGTGTCACTGAAATGTTCTTTGAAGCGGGTGTTTAGTGCCGGACATTGAGAGTGGAGTTCGTGTGCAGTACCTCGCTCCCTTTGGCCGCTGTGTGGGCAATTGAGGTGAGGACGGGGGCTGCATCCCTGGTGACGTCAGATGGTGGCTTTATGTGATGCCCTGTCTGTGGCCCACTGGTTGTCCCATTTTTCACTTGTTTATTGGCGGGTTTTCTTCGACTGCTGGGAGCATGGTTGTGTGGCACCAGCTGTAGTTGCTTCACACCTAAATCATCGTCCATCCTCCTCAACCCTGGTAAGTTTGTTGTGTGTTATCACCCAGCTCCTCATTGTGCTGCTCAACGCTCTGCGTCACGGTACAGTATTGTGACAACTTTCTTGGATAAATTTGTGTTTCTTTAGAAATACCATGACCCATTAAATGCCCACCCTCCTTCCCACTGATGGATCAGCTTTCAGAAAAAGTCATTTAGTGAGACGTACACACGGGTCATGCACTGGTGGTGTGCATCCACATATGGGGTCTTACTACGGTTATGTTGTTGCAGTTAGGGATCCCTAACTTAGTATTTAGCACTCTGGGTCATAGTAAGTATTACTAAAGAAACAAATTTAGCTAAAAAATTGTAATATGCACAGTTCTTGCTTACTTGATAGACTTCTGGGAAGCCCTTTGTGCATGTTGAGCTGTGGAAACTGTTGAGTTGCATTGAGAATTGTAGTCGGAGTCTCTTGTTGACATCTTGTCAATGTTTTGGCTGGTATTCTTTTGCGTTTCTGTCCTTTGACAGTCTGTCGCTCTGTGTTGTGCATTTAATGAGCAGAGCATTCTCAGAGTGAAATTCAGGATGCAGCCTTGCAGGATTCCTGCACAATTTTTCAGGTGGGTGTGTAACTTTGAGTTCAAGCTTGCCCACCAAAAATTCTGAAATGGGCAGGCAGGGAACTGGCAGCACATTGCAGGAAAAATAAACATCGGTTCTTCGACAGGGTTCAGCATTTTGTTGATGGCGTTGATTGAAGTCTGAAGCTGACTGCATAATGTTTCTTCAGCGCACCTGGATAGCTGTTTTAGCAGGACATTGGTAGCTCTTGCGTGCAAATGTTTGGAACTCAGAGTAATATAACTCGCTTCCATTAACAGCTGTATGTCACCATAATGTAAACATTTTTTGTGTAACATATTTTTATAAATTTTCTTCTAGGTTTTGATTCTAAAACTGCAAGCACTGTCTGTAATTTTGTGTAATCAGTGGATTTATTTTTGAACATTGAAAAAGAAAAGAAAACAGGCTTGTGTTTGTCAGCCATGGAGTAAATGAAAATGTGTAAACATACCTACACTTACACAGTAACAGCAAAATGGAGAGAGAAATGGCAGGATTGGTGGAAAGGTTTTTAGTTTGACCGAACCCTGAGGGACCAATTCTGATTTTGGAGGAGATGGGGAAAATGAAGAACATAAAAAGTAATGAGGAGGCACCACAAATGCATAATGGATTTGAGTGGCGGAATGCATTTGGAGTGATCATTTGATACATTAGGGATTTGTTTGTTTGCTCAGTACTTACTCTTATATTATTACAGTCTTACTCTTATATTTTTGTCAAATACTGAAACGGGCAGTTTGTAACAGGAGCATATAACTCAGGTGTCTACTTCCTTGTTTATGGGTATGACGCTTGGTAGCCTGTGCTACAGTGATCCTTCCAGCGTTAATAGTATGCTCAGTCTGTAATATTGAGGCACACTGTCAAAGTTGGATGCACAACCCCTTAGACATATTAGCCAGTACATATGCAGCAATGGTTTGGATGTGTTGTGATCATTTAATAACATTAGTTTCTGTTTGGACTGCTCAGTACTTGTAAACAGTCTTTTTTCTTTTCTTTTTTTCTTTTTTTTTCTTTTTTTTTTTTTTTTTTTGTCAAATCCTGAAACAGGCAGTAACAGGAGCACATAACTCAGGTGTCTACTTCCTTGTTTATGGGTATGACGCTTGGTAGCCTGTGCTACAGTGATCCTTCCAGCGTTAATAGTATGCACAATCAGTAATATTGAGGCACACTGTCAAAGTTGGATACACAGCTCTATAGACACACTACCGAAGTAGTGAAAATGGGGGAACTACTGAAGTAGGAGTATAATGGGGGGCAAAGAAGTCTGCAGAAATGTAAAAATGTATCACCCTGCGGCAGCATGGACAGCGCAAGGCTGTGATCTGGTGGGCCTTCCCTCTCCTGTTTTGTTTTATTGTTTCACTTTTCGATTTTAAATTTGTCAAACTTTGTACGCATACATGTAAGTTTTTTATTCTTTTTGTGAATTTATAAGAGAATTACATTTAGAGTATAATAATTATGTATTTGTCTTAATGTGCATTTTCTTGATGCTGTTTGTTGAGTCTGGATATCTGAAAGCCATGACACGAGACATTGCCATAAAAATCCCTTGCATAAAGATATCCTATGATTGAAAATGGTCACACTGCAAGGGAGTAGCACACCAAGAAATGATTTTAAAAAATCAGATGGATCTGAAATTGAAGTAACATTTTTTTCTGTTTTAATTCTCCTTGTAACATGATATTTTTGTCTTGTGTTGGTCTGTAGACTTGATCTGCGGAGAAGTGAAGAACATGAGGAGCAAGGAAGAAGTCAAAAGTGCTGTCCGCACGTCTGTGATGAGCAAGCAGTATGGAAACGAAGACTTCTTGGCAGATCTCATCATTAATGCATGTGGTAAGGTCACAAAATATCTCATATAATCTTGGGAGTTTAGTCAGGTAATTCTGGAGTCTTTCTTGTTTTGTTTTGTTTTTTTAAATATAAGGGGATTCAATTTACTTTGCACTGTGCATGCTCTAGTTTGCCCTTTGAGTTTTTTTAAGTTAAACTGTGGTTGGTAAAACATTTTGGCACTTAGTATTTCCATCCTTCAGTATTGAAAGCATGCAGACTGGTGGAAAGTGGAATATCGGTACTTAAAGAAAACCTTGATTTGTTTTCAGTTTCAGTACTGACATCAAAGATCAGCTTTAATGTAGACAATGTCAGAGTGTGCAAAATTTTGGTGAGTGCCTACATTTTTATTAAAAAAAAAAGATTTTGCATTTACACACTTCAATCTTTTTCATAAATGGAGGAAGTAGTTTGGGAAGTAGTTTGGGACGTCGGATTTCTCTGTGATTGCGACTTTATGGAAGAACAAAAAAGGCAAAAAGATGAACAGATCAACAAAACTTTTGTAGGTCCATCACAAATCCTTTATTGCACTGTTTCTGTATCAAACTAGATTCCAGTCAAGTGATGGGAAATATATTCTGCATCCATTGCATAAAGCTTTGAATTTTGGAACGCCTTTTAAACTGTTAATTCTGCATGAGACAAAACATAAACATGGTAGGATACAAAACTCTGCCATGGACTTCTCATTGGAGATTAACGGATTTGTTCCATTGTGGAGAATCTTGTTTCAGGGGTCTGGTGTGCTACAGAGTGAAGTGGTGCAAGGCATGGTCTTCAAGCGCCAGGTAGAAGGTGATGTCACTAAAGTTAGCAAGGCCAAGATCGCAATTTTCTCCTGTCCTCTTGACACCATGCAAACAGAAACCAAGGTATGCTGACACATCCTGGGTATGCTTTTGCAGTTAACAGTTCAGTCAGTCAATTTTAGGAGGGTTCTCTCTTCCCATTCTCCCAGCTTGTGTGTCCATGTGTGGGACAGATTCTTTTGCTAGACATTGGGAGTGACAGTGTGTTTTGCTTTCTTCCATTGTCAAAGGGCACGGTATTGATAAAGAATGCAGAGGAACTCATGTCCTTCAGCAAGGGAGAAGAAAGCCTGATGGAGCAGGTAAGAAAATGTACACCCCACTAACAATCCTGGAGTTAATAAATATATTGCCTGTTTCTTGTCACAGTACTGTACCATGACTCAGAGTGCTAAATTCTCAAGCGAGTGATCCCTAACCACACCTTATAAACAAAAATTGCAACAGTAAGGCACATGCACATGACCTTGTGCGAACTGCTCTGTGACATCACTAGCAGACTTTTCTCAAGTGTGTGGTCCTAGTCAGTCATGCTTTATTGATTGCTGCACATTGGCTTTAGCATCTCTGCCTCTCCCTTCTGCGCCACTCTGCAGTTCACTTACAAAGACAGGGAGCTTTTGTGTATTTCTTGCTGTCATGCCACAGTTTTTAGCTAGATAGTATTGTCAAAGACCCTTTATACCAAGACATGACAGCTAAGGGTTATCATGATGGACGTAGGTGAGGAGCAGCATGAAACAAAGGGAGTTAACATGATGGCTAAGGGTTATCATTCTTTAACAAGTGAAAGAACATAGGTTACCTCTTTGTTTCGTGCTGCTCCTCACCTTGCACAGCATAGAAGACTGGTTTTCTTGTAGGTTTGTTGTCATAGAATTAATTTCTTGTGGATCTAGTCTGCATTTATCAGATATGAGTACAGTATTAGACTATATTTTCAGTGTGGATGCACTGGGACATTTTTTTAGAGGCCTATCAAATGTGGGAAATCACGTATAACGGTCTAATGTATTAAAAAGTTGTTTAATATTTTTAGTATCTATGCATTGTTTTCAGAATCTATGGAAACGTTTTGCCATAAGTACTTTTTACAGATAAAATACAACCTTAAGTATAAATTTCCATGCATTCACACATAAATGCACAATATGCACACACAGAACACACACCGTCTACACTTGCCATGAAAGACACTTGTATAAAATTATTTCTGAATGAAAATGATAAAGAGTACATTAACAGTTTAATCAAACAATGCAGCATTCCAAAATACTTGCAACAGTTCTACAGTGACAAAAAAGAATACAAATTATTCTTATAGTTGTACCTCCCACAAAAGGTATGTGCAAGCACGTGCCCACATACAGAGAGAGAAAAGATGGACTGAATATTTACAAGTGAAAAATTCCAATTAAAAAACACGGTGTTTTAAGATCTGAA
>SMGT01001242.1:319358-336769 GCA_004794575.1 Lanistes nyassanus | reverse complement strand
TAATTGATAATGACATTTGTTTCTTGATTGTGCAGCTTATCAAAGGCATTGTAGATACTGGGGTGAATGTGATTGTGACAGGAGGCAAGGTTGGAGACCTTGCACAGCATTACTGCAACAAGTACAAGGTTTTGGTTGTACGACTCACATCAAAATGGGATCTGCGACGATTGTGCAAAGCTGTTGGTGCTACTGCTTTGCCCAAAATAGTGAGTGCATTTGTAGTTGTATGTGTACCTGTTAATGTAGCTTTTGGCTTTTGTTCTTGCAAAACAAAAAAGTGGACAAGAAAAAAGTTTTTAAATTGAAAACCTAATATACAAGGGCAAAATGCATAGGGTAGCAAGTTTCTGTTTTCTAATTACACAGTTACTTAACCAGTCTTACCATTCTTTTTTCTCCTTTTTCCCCAGACAACACCAAGAGCAGAGGAATGTGGTCACTGTGACAATGTGTATGTTGATGAGATTGGGGAAACGTCTGTAGTGGTCTTCAAGCAGGGTGAGTTTTTGTATATACTGGTGTAGAATAACAACAAAAATATGAACACTTTGATTAATTTATGGTTTTTTGGCAAAAGCAGCCCTTCGAAGGATTTCTTTCAGGATGAAACCTTAAAAAGGTTGATCTCCCCCTTACCGCCACTCTTCTCCCCACCTATTGATTTTAGGTTGTTTTTTTTTTACCCATAACTCGTCAGTCGTGGGTGGGTGGGGGGTCCTTTTGCTTATCTATTTCTCCTTTCTTATTTCCCACCAGTTTTATTTCTACTACTTTATTAAATGTATACTCATTGTGTATTTTATACTAATTTTATTTATGTACTTAATCTTTCTCTCCCCTTCTGGTTTCCTTTTGATCTCTTTCCTTCCCATCATCCTTTTTCACATTTTGTGTTTTGTACATGGTATTCATACACAGATGAGTTTCTTTTCTAGTGGTTCACCTGTTGGAGTTCTGTGTTCTGTCCTGATGAAGGCGTAGTGCCTGAATTGGTGACTTTACCTTGTCATACAGCTTGGCTCTGTTTCTTTGTTATTACCATTTGTTTTATCAAGCACAAGTTTTGTAAGCGGGATGTGTGTGTGCACACATGTATGCGTAAGGGATAGATGGTGATCTCAAGACATTAAAATCTTTAATGTCAATGATTAGATTAGCTCCACCTTTTTTTTCATGCCATTTACTGAAGTTGTATGAGACTTAATGTAGTAAATGTTTGACAGTCTGTGGTTGGTTGGTTGTTTGGTTGTTTTAGACAAAGAGGAAAACCCTATCACAACTATTGTCATTCGTGGCTCATCTGAGAACATAATGGATGATATTGAAAGGGCTGTGGATGATGGTGTCAACACTTTTAAAGCTCTTACAAAGGTAATTTGGATTTATTATGTGAAGACAATAATCAGAAACTAAATCATTAATGCCTAAAAACTCTGCTGTCAGAGAGTAGAAGGTGTATGTATATGGGGCACTTCCCAGGAAAACAAAGCTGCTGGGAACAGTAGTGCATGAGGGGGTGGAGCAAAAAAGGTGGGGAATGTGGTTTTAAGAACAGGATTAAAATGTCTGCATTTTATCTGGAGAGGAGAATATTATACTCCATGTGCCTAGATAGGATTAAAACCCAGTTAAACTAACCTTATACTTTTGTTCCAGTCCTGGGCCCTATGTCAGCCCTACAAAATTTTTACTTTAAACATTATGATCTGAATGATGATGTAGCTGTCTTGCCAAAATATTTTCTGGCTAGTACATCAAAGCAAGCCTCCTCTTTGGGCCCCCCCCCCCCTTTTCTTGTTTGCTTTTAGAGAAAGCGAAAGGTGTTGTCCTAGAGAAACAGTGTCTTCTGCGATTTGAAGGCTACAGATTTCATTTCCATACCGATGAAAAAAACATTGCCTAACTCCCAAATTTAGTCACCTTCATGCATTGTCCTCAAGCACTCATTTCCTGTTTCAGGATGGAAGGTTGGTTCCAGGAGCTGGTGCCACAGAAATTGAACTGGCTAAACAAATCACCAGCTATGGAGAGGTCAGTCTTGACAAAGCATTTGTGTTTGTGCTAGAGTGAATATTGTTTTTTGCTGTTTTACTGGAATTTTGGGGGGGGGCGGTTAGGGGAGGGTCATACATTTTTAAAAAGTGTTTCCCTAAAATATTGTTAGTTGTGGCCTTTTTAAAAAATTACTCTGCATTTCTGCATTTCATGTTATCTCCATGTATGCACTCATCAATGCATGTACAGTTAAGTTGATGCTTCAAGAAATCATATTTTCACTGTTTTATTTAAAGCAACTATGAAAGAAATATGTCATGGCATTGGTTTCTATAGTATTGCCATTACAAACAGTTTTCTTCTGTGGAGTCATGGATTACATTGTTAGCTTTTATCTTGTGTTCAGAGTTTGCCAGGCTTGGAACAGTATGCTGTTAAAAAGTTTGCAGAATCTTTGGAATCTGTCCCTCGTGCACTGGCAGAAAATACTGGTATGAAGGTGAGACATGGTGCTGTTGATGGACTTTACGTTCTGATCTTCCCCTAAAGATTATCAGATTACTATACCACTTGGTCTGCTGTACAGTCACACATGCTTGACCACTTCTTGTTATTAAGTAGGTAAGACCACTGACCTAATCGTGTGATTATTACACGGTGGTTGCATAAATTGGCATTCTCCAGCTAGCCATTCATGTATGAAAACTTGCTCTGATGTGAGTGAAAATACATCAGAATAAATTTCAACGTGTTCTCTACCAATCCTTATATTTGATGTTTGGAAGAGCAAAAATATTTCACCGTGTTACTGTAAAACCCCATAACCGAATAGACCACAACATTTGACAGCCGAATATTGCAATATATTTAAAACATGAGACCGTCAAATGCTTTAAAATTGTATTTTTTATAGGGGAAATGAAATTCAAGAACCATAGATCTCAACGCCTGAAGATCGAAAATCCATCTAGGGTAGACTAGCAGTAGCACCATAACACAGTGATGGGAACTAATTGGATCAGCTAATTTTGGAGGACATTTGTTTTCCCTTCATCAGTCTTTGTATGTAACTATGTGACATTACACCATTATTTGAAGGCAATAAATCATGTATGTGTTCTCAGAATAAGATGTTCTCCAGACTCAGTGCCTAAGATTGAAGGCATTGCTTTGAATACAAGCAGCCACAACAGTAGTAATATTATTAGTTTTACAAGTTGGTATTTTATTGTCATCCTTTACTGCTACAGTACTCCCTCTGAGCTACTACTCCTTCATACGAGACCCACTGCTGTATACAACCCTATTTTCAATGACATAATTTTTTTTCTTTGCCTCCTGAAATATGAATCTCCCACTAACGCAGCATCTGCATGTTTATACGACCTTGTTGCTAAAACTAGTGTCCTCAAATCATGTCATGCAAGTTCCCGTTGCACGGAAACTTGATCATAAAATTTCAGGCAGGCTTTTTCCATCCTGTCATGATGACGGAAAACTTAGTTGATGATAGGAGCAAAGCAACTGATAAACGTAGTGTTAAAAATTCATTGAAATAGACGTGTGGAAAGGCATATCGTTTTTTGTGTCAGATTGAAATTTTGCCTGCCTAGCCAGGTCGTGTGGCACTTAAAGCCAGTTGAGGGACATGCGGGAACTCCAAGCAAAGAAAAAGGCAAATTAAAATTTGAAGTTTTACTTTTTAAAAACATTTGTTGCGTAATTTCAGACACGACGTTATACATGCATTTTGTATTTGGGTCCTACGAAATTCTGCGAATTCAGACACAAACATGATAAACATCATTCAAGGGGTGTACAACAGTTTGGGAAAATGCAAAACCAAAACACTTTTATGCTACAGTAGTCCCTCCCTATTATGATCCCCTAAAATGCACCCCAAAAAGTCTTACCTGTAACTGCACTACAACAACCATGTGGTCACTTGTAACTGTAAACTGAAAAATCCAAGTTTGTGGTAAAGTGCAGAAATTTATTTAAATAAAAATTATTAAATTAAAACTATTGTACATACAATTTTATAAAACATAGATGACAGAGAAAACAGTTTTTTACAGTTGAGAAAGTTTCCTTTGTCCATTTTCACTGTTCTCCCACCTCTCCATGATCAAAGACTTTTGAGGATTTTTTTTTTTTTGAATCTGCATTTTGCCCAACAGTAATTTTGCAATGCTTATTGCCGTTTCTACATTCTGGCTCCTCTCTTCTACTCGAGCTCTCTCTTCAAATCTAAATGCATTTTATGTTTGTTGCCTTTTTATCAAACTACCGTTTACAGACGTCACTTAGTGCAAACTTGGAAGACCCAATGACTTATGCAGCAGTTCATGCTGCTTTTTTCTTGGTTTATATGCTGCTCGAGTGCTTATGTCGCAGGAGACATGGCACAAAGCCTATGCTCCCTACTCAAGCGTTTCAAAACACATACTGCTACAACCTTTTTAGGGTTTCCACTCATACTCCTGTACTGTGACCCCTCCCTCCTCCATTCTTTGCAGGTGGAAAGGGAGAATGAACTCACAACTAACTAGTCAAATCATCCGCTCACTAACAAGCCCTTTGTTGACTACAATCAGTAATTTTGAAATATCAGTGACAAGTGGCACAGCTGTGAGATTGAGGGAATTCCTTTGTACGATCCAGCATGTATGCAGGAAACTTTCCCCATTTTTTCCCCTTGTCATCTGTCGACTGGGGATGGGTGTGCAGTGAAGGCTGAGAGAATGATTTTGTGTTGTCCAGTCTGCAGGTGGGAAATGCTTTTTATGCTTGTTTTTCAGCTGACAGATTGTGTGCTCGATTCCATGATTCAATTACTAAACTCGTGGGGCAACAACAAAGAACATCACACTTTAAATAATGCAGAGTTATTTACAAGAGGTCACTCCAGTCATAAAATTAAGAACCTAATCTTGCACGGTCATAATGGCCATCCTCAATGCCAGTCGTTGGATGGAACTGGGGATGTCGTAATACAGATGTCTTTTATATAAGAAATACTGTTGGTCACATCAAAGTCGTACTAGCGGGGGACTACTCTATTGATATCTGCTGGTAAGAGTGCATAACCCAGAGGTTTCTATCCATTCCATAGTGTCTGTATTCAGAAGCCTCTGTAACTGTAATTTCTTGCTCTGTAAAACAACTTCTGATTAATTAGCATGTTAACTTTTTTTTAGGACACTGAATATTAAATGTCTGCATGATCAAACCTAAGCAAGGTTTTTTTTCCCCCTAAAATGCTGTAATTCTTTTATGCTGATTCCAGGCAACTGATATTTTGTCCAGACTGTATGCAGCCCATCAGGAAGGGAAGCAGGCTGCTGGAGTTGATGTTGAGGTGATGAATGTGTTACCTTAACGGAATTTAATAATTTGTACATGCTTCCATTAGTTCTTGGTACCTGCATGTAGCTGTTCGATGGACAGAAAAACCAACAAGTACTTTGCTTTTTTGCAAATCTCTTTTTTTCCCTCTGTGGGGTTAATAAGAGGGACACATAAAGTATTTTGCTTTGATGCTTCTTACGAAAAGTCAAAATCTCAAGGACATCCACTGCTTAAGACCAGATGGGTTTGTTTTGGACTCATATTAGTTAAACATTTTTAAAATAGAGAAAGAAAATGCTTGAAGAAACTGTTGCTTGCTAATAAAATGCTGATGTCTTCAGGATGGTTCTACTGTGGTGGATGTTAAAGAGCGTAACATTGTCGACTTATTTTTAACAAAGTCTTGGGGAATGAAATTCGCTACCACTGCTGCGTGCACTGTACTCAGGGTAGACCAGGTATGTTACAGTTAGTCACTTTTGTCATCCATAAGATTATGGTTAAGAGCTAATAATGAGTCATGAGTTGGTGTTTCTTTAGAATTAATTCCAAAGGTTTCATCGTATTCCTTTTGTCAAGTATATTTACTAAGCTCATTTTAACTCTGCACTCATGTCGAAACTGATGTTTCGACGGTCTGATATGCCATTAACGACACGTTGAAACATATGTCGCGATGCTTTTCAAAAATTCCCTCAGACACACTTGACAGTGTAAAGTGAGTTTTAAAATTTATATTCAGCTTGCCGAAAGTTTTTTCTGAGTACCTGTCATAGGACAGTTAACGTAACTCACAACAAATGGCTGCTGGATGGACAAGAGAATGTCAAATCAAGTTTGGGAGAAAAATAAATCTGTCTAAATAAATACATTTTTGAGTGTTTTAGTTTATTAGCAATATTTTTTTAAAAGCCAATATCTGTGCAAAATCATAAACTAGATTTATGCTGTGTGATTGCAAAGAGTTAATAAAAATGTAGTTCAGGGAGTTTTTTTTAAAGAGGATAGGTTTGTTTTGGCTTGCAGATTATCATGGCCAAGCCAGCAGGAGGTCCAAAAGCTAAACAAAATAAGGACTGGGATGAAGACTAAGCACAGCTGTCACGTTCCTTCCATCCTGCTTCAGCATCACCCCTCATTTGCAACTTGCTTTTCATGTGCCCTGTTTGTGGTTCGTTTTTTCTCTCTCTCTCTCTCTGGCATCAACAGTGCAGGTGTTAGGTAGAAGTCATACTGTGCAACAAAACTCAATGTAATGGCAGAAAGACAATTGATGATGCCGAGTTCATGAGCCAGGTTGTAAGGCCGCGCTAGAACTAAAAAATTTCATGTGTTACGCAAGCCAGATATGGGCTCCATCTGTATTCTTGGCATCTTTAGTGGTGAAAAGGCACACAGTTGCCTATGCATTCACATCAATTATAATGATGACAGCTGCTGTTTAAAATTACGGATGAAATGCCAGTGGAGTTGTGGTGTAACATTTGTCGCCTCCATTTTCTGCCCAATCCCACAAAAGACTGAAGTGATACGTTGTACTGTACTGCACCAAAATGTTTTGCTAGTAAAAATCCAATAAACATTACTTTGCAACATGAAAATTGTGGTCTAAAAAAAGTGTGTGTGTTGCAGAGTGAGCTTGTGATTAAAACAGACATGCAACTCAAAGCAAAACATCAGTCAAGCAGATCATGGTTTTGTGTGCATGGGTTAAAGCTGCTAAGAGGAAAGTGTGAATTCTGCGTGTCAAGTCTTCGGAAGCAGAAATCTGCATTGGCCTTCAGGGGAAAAAAACCCCAACAAACTTTCCATTTCTGTGTTTGTGCTATTTTGACCAGACAGTGCCATCCTTTATACACATGCGGGTATGCAAGTGCTAAAAAAAAAAAAAAAGTTTTCTTTTTCGTGATTGGATAGAAAGATGGCTTCACATCATGACAATAAGCTCTGCGAGTTTGAGCTAGTTTTTTAGTTCCTTTGCACACTCATTGTTAAGGGGAGGTAATTCCAGCAACTACAGTTGAATGAGAAACAAGCAAGCAGATAAAAGCTATTATGGGTATTTGTACTATCAGAAGAATTACTTGGTTTTTTTTTTTTTGAAACAGCAACACACATAAATATTTGCTGATTATATCACTGCTGAACAAAGATACAATAATATTTTGCCAATCTCTGGATTGGATCATATACAAAATAATATGCAGATCGAAAATGAAACAGAAACTAGGATAGTTCTAATTCAGTCTAAAATATGAAGAATAAATAAATGTTACCATTTCTCAGTAATTCTCTGAAAAGGTTCTGTACGCTTGTATTATGAATCCATAAACATGTTCTCACAAAAAAAAAGTTTGTACTAAGCACTACCAACCAAAAGGAAAAGGTTCTGTATGGTCTCTCTAAAGAGGGGTTTACGTCGACATCATCAGAAACCATGCTGGCTT
This sequence comes from Lanistes nyassanus, assembly GCA_004794575.1. NCBI lineage: Eukaryota > Metazoa > Mollusca > Gastropoda > Architaenioglossa > Ampullariidae > Lanistes > Lanistes nyassanus. Next base: position 328,973 of record SMGT01001242.1, on the reverse strand, counting down.
CCAATAAATGCAATTTAATGTAGCAGTCAAATGTTTTATATTATTCTGCAAAAGATGTCAGTTCCCTTCTTAAAGTTATTAGAAATAAAGGTAAAAAGGGCCAGGGATTGGGGTGGGTGGGTGGGGTTTCTTTTTACAATACCGATCTACTGCACAGCCAGCATGACGTCTTGTGCAGTCTTGGCTTGTAGACATCTCATGGTCGCTGCAAGCAAAACCTAAAAGAAGTAAAACCCCTCGAGAAGCGCAACTGGACCACAGACGCGTGTTGTAAAACCAGAGTGCCTTCGACAATACGAAGGGCTGCACTGTCACTACAGTGAATGAATTGTTTAGTTTTAGAATGCAATTCTTTATGTACCATAAGGATTATAACCCATTCCCCTCTTGGTGCCCCATATTACAGCCATAGTTTAAGGTATAAAAAGTTTTTAAAGGTGGATGTAAAAGAAAAGCAATCTTCGACCTTTTTTTTTTAATTCGCAAAGCTTTAAAAAAATTATGTCCAACACCTTTAGTATAAACTTTGTTTTCGTGCACCTCTCTGGCTATAAAAGTGTGACCCCCTTTCCAGAAACATTGCTGTAACAAGACTGATAGATCACCAGAGAAATCACTCCTTCATCTATCAGCTGTTTGATGCCAAGGCATGCCACACATGCATCGTTATGAAAATCATGTAGAATTCGTTGTGAGATTCTCCTTGTACATGCACTCAAATCTTTCGTGATGAACCGTACTTTATTCTGTAATACTCTTCAGTTATAAAAGAAAATTGCAGCAAATGAAATCGAGCGGTATGGTGGCCGAGCGATCAAAGACCCCTGGAGAAGTATCTGTCTTTTCGGAGGCGTGGGTTCCACTCCCACCTGTGCAAACATATGTTTTTAATTTGAGTTATTTTGAACATTAAATTTATGAAACACTTTCAGAACATAATCTTCATCGATGCTGTTAACTTTTCGGTTTTGATTTTTTACCTTTTGTGACTTTCTGAAATGTAGCCGTTTCAGACTCCATTTTACGTCAGGAGTCTCTGTAGTCTGCGCAGGGATTTACTGACAGGTTAGAAGACGGCGCTTTCAGAGTAATGGAAAATCTCCCTTATTTCAACAATGGTGGGCAGATTGCCATGAAATTGGTTTGTAGGCAGGGTGCAGAAAAACACGTTTGGAAAATATATACCATTCCGGCCGTTTAAATTGCGTCGCATTATTGGGCGTTGACTAATGTTATAAAATTAAATAAGGGGAGTTTAGCAAGCAGGTAGCGTGGCCGAGCGGTCTAAGGCGCTGGTTTTAGGCACCAGTCTCTTCGGAGGCGTGGGTTCGAATCCCACCGCTGCCAATGTTTTTGCCCCGCCTCTGAAAGCAAAGTGGGTCTCATAGATGATGTTTATAACCTTAATAAAACCAACCGTACAGGTGGTGAGCTTTTGTTTTGCTTGTAATTACAAAGCATAAACATACCTGATAAATAAAAAGTCTGCTTTGGGGAAAAAACTACTTGAAAAAGGAACTGGTGAGCGATCCCCCAGTTTCCAACTTGTATATAATTTACTTTACCATCTATTCTTAACAGTTTATGCTTGTCGGCTTGTCCTACGTAGGGAAAAGAAGAAACGCCAGAGATATCAGCCCGTAGCACAGACCTTACAGTAGTACTTCCGTTCATCGCCTTTGTGACTGTCACGTGACAGGTTAAGATCACGTGATCAGCAGTGCCATTTTGTTTTGTCACGCTTTTCTGCTCATTTGGTCTGAGGGAAACGCCTATAATATAGGTCAGCATTCTTTTAATACTTTGCAATGATTTAGGTATATGTAATGTAACAAAAAATCTTATGCTGTTTTATTGAATGTGGAAGTTTTCATCTTTTTTATCCTTGTGATGACTTAATTTTAAAGTTCAACGCACGGAAATACTGAAATAGTAGTACTACATGATCTACTAAATACCAAAAGCGCTCAACCGTGCTCGGAGATCAGGTCATCATCATGTCTTTGTTGAAATCATTTTTTCTTTAGGCCTAGACCTAGTCGTTAAGAGAAAGTCCATACATTGCACTAATAATGCCACGTGTGAAAATAACTTCCTCGTGCGGAACACTGAAGTCTAGATGTAATTATATAATTATTATACTGTTTGTTGAGAGAAGAGCGAGACGGAGGGGGGGAGGGAGGGAGGGAGACGGAGGGGGAGGGAGGGAGACGGACTGGATATGGAGAGACGAAGAGAGTTGGGAGAGGGAGAGAGGAAGATGTGGTGAAGTAACATCTTAATCTGGTTCATGAAAGCAACTGTAAAACGTTACTTTAGCGCATATTGTGTCAAAACATGGCACATGTTAATTTTGATATTGATGTGATATTTGGCTGTTTAATATATTGACAGTGTTGTATATCTATTAATATCAGTTATGATGCCCGTTATGTGTTCGCACTGCAAATCAATTTCCATCAGGATAATAAAGAGTTTTAAATCTTGATTCCCTTGGTGCATTTTTGCATAAGGTGTTCCTTTCATTACACTACTTGGTACCTAAAGTAAGGGTTTACTACCCACGAAAAAAAGCATGCCCAATATGAGAACAGAAGAAACAGTGCAGTGTATGACTATGAGTGTACTGCCACATAAAATGAATGGAATGCATAATAGTTTATACAATAGACATAATGTGTAGGGCCTTTAGCTCAGAGCATAAAGCACTTTACATATGATTCACTCTGAATTTTGCACCACACAGCATATAACCAACATCACACAAAACATAATCATCTATTTTAAGTTCACAATACACAAAATGAATATTCTTGTGATGATAAGATGGATGCATAGCCTGTGAACTGATCTTCTGGACTGAGGTGGGTAAGATAAGAGATTGTGTCCTGGGCAGGACAACAGTTTATTATTGTCATTGAAGGGGAGAGGTTGAAGAACAGAGCAGTCAAGATGCATATCATTACAATATGTATGTCAACATTTAAGGTATTTGCAGAAGCATTTGCCTAGCTAATTTTTAATTGCAGATGGCTGCAGAGGATGCCAATTGTCAAATGACAGCAAAGTCTGATGAATCAGAGGCTGATAATGGCAGTGAAGAGATGGATGCAGAGCCTCTGGAGAATGACAAGCAGGCAGAAAAGGAAGGCAGTTGTGAGCAAGGAGGAGAAGACGAGCCCCGTATATCAAAAGATGAGCGATATTCTCAGCTCCTCAGCTGGCACATCAAGAGAAGGGTTGCCAATGAACTATACAAACTAATGGAGGAAGGTGAACTCAGTTATTGCAGTGCTTTTGGATTTGCTGAATGCGAAAATGGCAAGATGGCAGTCAGCTTGGTGGTGCTTTTACACATTTTCCTGAACACCCCCTAATGTTGTCAAGCGATTGTACATTTTTTCACAAAATAGCTATAAAATTTTCAGAACTACTGTATTTGCATAAAGCATAAATATAAAGCTTATGCAGGGCAAATATGTGTTTTGGTGTTTAAGATCTTTTTGTCTTTAAGAAGAGTTATCAAGAAAAAAGGCAGAACAAAAGATAAATTAATTTTTTTAAAACTCGAAATTTTTATTACAATTTTCATTACCTAGTGCTAATCATTAAAATACATGACTCATGCACATGAAGGATGTGAGGTATGTTACACTTGTATTCAAAAAGTGTGCTTTTATTTTTCCAGTATTGTATTTTAGGCTTTTATGGGTATGGAAGGTTGGTTGAAATTGGAAGTCATTTATCTCATTTTATAAGGATTCATTCATATTTCTGCAGGTAAGATCTCAATGGCAGACTTGGATAAGAAACTGGTGAAGAAATTGTGTGTACTGCGAGTGGAAGATGGTGTCAACATAGTAAAACGATTTGGGTGGTTCAACTTGGATCATGTGACAAACAAATCGGCTTTTTTCCTTAGTCAGATTGTAATGTTCAGGCAGCAGCAGCGCCGGCTTGGTAGTGCAGCAGCCTACGAGACAGTGTCCCCAGGACCTGATCCTGAGAAACTGACTGTAAGTTGTTAAAGTCATTTCCTAGGTTACGACTTTTCAGTCAGACAGTTAAGGCTATAGCACTTGGAGTTTGGCAAATGCCTTATTTTTTTTTATATGATCCATTAAATAGTTTTAGCTGTGCCCCTTTTGCACGAAGTCAGCATAGCGTTATTGTACTAAAAATAAAAGCAAAGAATTTTATCTTGAAGGTCACCAGTTCAGTTCCAAATATGTCTCTATTTTTCCTGGTTTTTTTTGTTTTGTTTTTTTTGTTAAAGTTGCTCTTTGGTTATTTTTTAATTCTTTTTATCATTATGTGAAGTAAAACTGCGAACATAAGCTTTTCTAGGTCTGTGTGCATATTGTTTAATTTGTTGGTGTCTGCAATTATACATTGGTGTACAAGAGATACTATTGCAAAAAATGTGTTTTTAATAAATCATCTTCCTGGACTGTTTGCCAGTGTGGCGTGCAAACTAAAAGAGAGTTTTACTTTTAGAGAACCGTTTCCCATTCAATTTTTCTAAAACACTAAAACAGGTTTACAAAACTTTTTTTTGTGCTGCCTATGTGCCATAGCCTTTAATGTGATTTGTGTGTGTGTGATAGATATTGTGGAGCTAATATGCATGTATTCATTTTCCATTTTAGAATTTTAAAAAATGCTGGATAACTGGGATAAAGAACAGTGTGATAGAAATTTTATTTTTTTTAAATGTGAGTTCTTTTTGTCCAGTTTGAAGTAAACTTAATAAAAGTACACAAGTTAATCCATTTACTATTGCAGATGCAAAATATGATCTCACCATATTCTCTTCCGAGAATCGACGCTTGATTGACAGAGATTTAAAAAAAACATATGAGCAAATTCTTGAGGAAAACACATCAATAATGAACAAAGGAAAATTAAAAACAACACTTGTAACAAACAACAGATCTAATCTTTATTGCCGCTTAGTAGCTGACCACATATCAGATGTGCTTTAAGCTCTTTGACTGTCGTCATGTCAAACCCAGTGCTCTGTATGCGTATGCTGGAACCAACTAATCATAAACGGGTGCAAGCACAGCTGACTTTCTCTTTTCACCATGAAACATCTCCATGTTTTCCAGATTTGTGACATTTATGAAGAGTTACTTGTAATTGACCATGATAAATGCTTACTGAAATCTTGTCAAATGACAGAGATACTAAATGGTGTAAAGAGAGGTCACCAGGCATGGGAATTGGCTGCCGTTATCTAGTTACCATGTGATTAAAATTAGTCTGAGAGGTTAAGAACCCTAGGCAGCGGGGCTCATAGAGTGTGTTTAAAGGCACATCCAGCTCTGTCTTAGCATAACATTCACACAGTTCCGGCCCTTTTGCTTCCTGGGAAATGTTTTTTGTTTTAATGTGAGCAGCATAATTCATCTTATTATGCAAAGTCCCAAAGTATCCAAGATGCTGAACCTTGAAAGAAAGCCAATTTTCTATCAATTTTCAAAGTGGTAATGTTTGTATCTGAAGGAACTGCTACAGAGAACAGGCTATGCTCTCAATGTTACCAGAGGTCGGCGGCGTTACGGGGGACCTCCGCCTGATTGGGAGGGAGATCAGCCCATTACCAACAGCAACGTGAGTTTATTTTGCACTGACTTCTTTCAGTTTCCAAAGAGGACAGACTGATAGCCCATAGCACTGCTTGTACAGCTGGCTGCCCTTGTACTGTGTGTTAAAATTGTCACGCAGTGTGCAGAGAGCTAACGTTTTCAGTGGGAGCATCCATATTCTATGGATAGGGTGATGCCAGCTACCACCACTGTTTTTTTGTGAGATGGTCAGGTTATCCTCCAGCCTTTCACTAAGCTTATTTGTCATACTTTTTGTTACTCTTTCCTTATTTTAAAAAATTCCTTTTTTCCTCTGAAACCCTAAGTATAAAATTCTTAATTTTTACAGTTCAGTGGTTGAGGGTTTTTATGGAGGGGGGATGGCTGAATTCTTTTGCTATTTAACAGGAGTTCTGATCAGCTCCTTCAGCCTTCCATCTGGGACATCTCAAAAGGAAGCAATGAGAAGAAAGAAAATGTTGAATATTTAATTTTATTATTTTGCATATGCTGTAGATTGTGGTCGTGAGGGTTTAGCATCAACATACCTGCAGGCAAACTTTTTCATTTTGGAAAAGTTTCACCCATGGTGATTCTTACTATACAATTTCAAGTGAAATAAGAAATAAGTTTTGGTTTAAATATAAAAGCAAAGGCCATTATGATAGAAAAGGATCTGTCCATATTGTTGAATATTTAATGGTGGAACCAGTCCCCTAAAAGGAAAAGGAAGCGATCATGCTTTGTACCCTATGTACTCTTTGACAGGTTTATGTGACAGGGATACCAAAAGATATGTACGAGGATAGTCTAGTGCCCCTGTTTGAGAGGTTTGGTAGGATCTGGCAGATGTGTTTGATGACAGACCCATTCACCAACTTCATCTGTGGCTTTAGCTACGTCACCTACTGCAAGGATGAGGAAGCACAGTGGTGTGTTGAAGAGGTATGTGTTGTCTTCTTTCTGCATCTGTCACTGTTAGTGACTGTAGTGGTATAGTTGTGAATTTTTGGAGACAGTTGACTACAAAACTGTGTCACATGTCACTCCTAGGTTATCACCTGTCACTCCTAAGTAAGCCTGTTTCCCTTCCCTCTCTTCACACCTGGCAGGTGGGCGGTACATCATAACCAGGCTAATAGCTCCGCCCCAACCTAGGCTGGCCAGAACTGGTTTGAACTAGAATAAGGTGGCTCCTGTGAACGCAGGGCGAGAGGGTACACAGTACTTAAGGAGGGGGAAACGTGAGGGTAGGACATTCGGGACGCGCACAGAGAGTAGGACATACAGAGAGATGAAGTAGGAAGACCAAGAGAAGTGGACACGTGTAGACCCACGGACCTCTGCCCCTCGGCATCTTAGCCAGGACTTTGGAAGAGCCTCAGCTGGTACTAACGCTAAATACACTGGGTTGTATTTCGCCAACAAGTCAAGAGACTGACTAGTAAGTGACTGCTGGCCGCGCCTTATAAGTTAAGGACTGTTCTTGCCATAAACTATCTTAGAGTCTGGGATTCGGGTTTATTTAAGATAGGTGGTTTTATCCTGCCAGAGACAGGAGACGTTAAGCTAGAGGCCGGGCGTACGCCAAGAGGAGATAGAGGAAGTGCTGGTCGTTACGTTGTCACAGCTTCATTGTTGGGTCGATGTACAGCTTAAGAGCTGTGTATTGCAGTAAAGCAGTTGTTTTCGTAGTGACAAGAGTAGGTGCTCTGTTGTCGGTCACTTACAGTATTTGTGTATAGAGCGGGATCGTAGGCTGTTTTGCAGTTTGATTTCCCCTCTGGCTTTAGTTTGATTATCTTCTTTGTCTGATTCCTCGTGGTATGACGTAATCAGGCAGCGTCTTACCCTAGATACGAGCACAGTGATTCTCTGTAAATAATCTGTAGATATATTTGATGTTGTCGAGTCAGATAGTGTATGAAATATATGTTGAATAACGGTTCGCTGCAGTTGTGTCTTTTACGAGGGTGGGGGCTCTTGAGCAAGAAGTGTTTTGCCTGTGTGAGACTGAGCGAGCATGCCAGAGTAAGAGAATCTTTTCCCTCAGTAGATTTCTCTAGTTATTCACATTACTTCCTAGCGTCATCACCCTTTGGTGTAGAAACCATTGACCTGAGGCAGTAAAGGTTTTGGTGATGACTGCTCAATTAAGTCTACATTTACAAGATCACCCTAAAAGTTTGTTCAGTAATTCTGGAGAAGTGGAGTCCAGTAAGTTAAGGTACGGCCCGGCATGTCACAAACTGATCTGTCCTGTTTAGTTGGCAAATAAATTATGTTTAATTAGCAAGGAGTAACAAACTGAATCTATCTCTACAGAAAAATAGAAAATGTTTTCACATTATTATGGGTGTTAATGGCTGCAACATTTAGTCAGTTGATTGGAGCCAGTGTGAGGGAAAGAAAGAGCTGTACAGGATGAAGTTTGTGTTTCTAACCTAAATTTAACTTGTAGGGTGTAAGCAATAAAACCTGTAGACAGACTGCCTGTTTGAAGTAATAAGAATTGCCATGGGCATCAGTGTTGTTCACAGTTGACCTTTTTGGAAAATTCAGGAAAAGAAATAAACCCATGCATATCCACAATTTCAAAAAAGGATGAATATATCCTGATCATACCTGCCCAAGTCTCGATCTCTTTGCTTTTGCAGCCATGTTGTCAACATAGAGAGATGGTACCCGCTCACCTAGTCTGTTTTGTTTTTGTGGGGGGGGGGGAGGGATGGGGTGAAATGCTTCACAACCTGGTCAAATTCAGCAAAGATGATCTATCAAGATAATGAGAAATGTTGTGTCTGGGAATGGCATGAATTACAGAGGAGCTTATGCATAGGCGATAACTGTTTTCTTAAGTTGACAGGGATTTACTTTTGTCATTTTAAAGAGTTCTACACCCTGTCACCTGTACAGAACACATTCCCAACTTTTTCTGGAAGAAGAAAGGAAATAAACAATTGAAATCTTGGCTTTTAGAGTAGACCAGGACTTCATGTATTTTATCTTGCTGAATAAATGGCTGTTTGGCATAGGTGTTAAAATGGTACTATGAGGGGACAAGTGCACCACAGTCTGTTAATGCTGTAGCAGCCTGTTAACCATTAACTATCCCTTAGAGTTGCAGCAGTCTGTCATGCACCTGATCTACAACTTTTAATTATAACTTGCATAATTTCTTTGCCTATGTATGTTTTGCAGCTTAACAATTATGAAATCAGAGAGGGTGCTGTATTAAAAGCTAATATTGCCCTTCCTCATGTGACTTTGTTCATGGGAAGCCTTCCAAATAGCAAGACAAAAGAGGAGGTTAAAGAAGAATTTTCCAGCAAAACAGGTACATTCTTCAACATTGACTGCCCTTAGTGGTGTCTACATTTTTTTCTGGCTTGTCCTACTTCCTCTGTTTACTTAATGTTAATATGGCAGGAATGTGCTTTATATTCTGTTGGGAGTGGGAGAGATGTGCATGTGCACATACATTAGCTGCAAAATTGGAAATTTTTAACTTTTAAAGTAATTTCCTCCCCTCCTTTCTCCCCAGCCCCTTTTTATTCCTTCATTGAATTGATTAAATGCAGATGTTACAAAAGCCTGTAAAAGAATTGAATGGGTTTTTGCACCTCTGCAGATGGACTCCTAGATGTGGAGCTCATTCCCTATGGGGAAAGCTCAGAGGAGCTGAAGAACATTCCAATGGCAGGCTTCCTGACATACTCTTCCTTCAAGTTGTCCTCTGAGGCCAAGAGGGCCTTCAAAAAGGGTGGAGCTATGGCATTTGATAAGAAGATGCACATTGCACGGGCTGATGCTCGCAGTAAACCACCAGAGGACTGTCTGAGAAAGGTAAGTGTGAGCTGCTGTTTATCTCCTGATAAAACATAATGGTACTTTCATCTGGGTTGGAAGGTGGGGTGGTTTTTGCAGGTATGGAAATTCTTCGCGCTAAGAGCAGCGTACTGCTAGCCTACTGCTTTCCGTCAAGGGGCAGATCATGGTTCTCTTGGGAGTTGGGGGTGGGGGG
>SMGT01001242.1:301224-312433 GCA_004794575.1 Lanistes nyassanus | reverse complement strand
GCTACGTGTTTAGGTACGGTAAGCTCCCTTTAGGGCACAGGGGTCTGCATACGGCTATGTGTGAGCGCTGCCAGTATCTTTGTTGGAGTTATCTTTCGATAATTTAAGCGCTCTTTCCTCATTTGTTGTTTATTATTTATTGATTGTATTTTCATAAGCAGGAACAAAGTACTGTTTTCCTTGGAAGAAACTGATATTTTTGTTATATTGTGCATGAATGCCATTCTGATTCCTCACAGTCTTCAAATATAGAATTTTTAAAAATTCATTTATCTCTTATGCTTGTTTTTGAGATTACCATTCTCACTCTTTTTTCTTTTCCAGCCAGATTTTTTTTTTACCTTTCTTTTTGGGAGGTAGCTGTTCGTTAGCTATGCCCTTTTTTTTCATAAGTTCGTTCTGAAAGATACTGCAGATCGTGTTACAGTTGAATTGGTTGATAGAACTGAGTCAAATTTTGGGGGAGTTGAAGTTACAAGGTTTATTGTACAGAGGTTCTGTTGTACTTAATGTAACAGTGTTTTATCTTGACCTTCCATAGGTATTCAAGAACATTGTTTCTCACATTTATTTTACTTTCTTTTTGTATATGAAAATAAAGAAAATGAAAGATATGGTAGAGCTGGCTGTGCATTCAGGGAAGGACCAGGGCCAGCTCGAGGTGGATACACGTCAGTGAGTATTAAGAGTATTTGGGGGAAAATTTAGTCTTCATTGTTAAGGGAATAAGATGACAAGAAAAAAATTCATCAGAAGAGAGATAGTGGTGGCAAAGAAATATCTTCTAAAAAGCACTATATTTCTTCCCCTTCCCCTTTCCTCCCCCTCCCTGCTTCGTCCCACCCACCTGATGAACTCATGCATTTTTTTTACTGTTGCTAAATATAACGCCTTGGTTCATCAAAAATTAGTTTGTGCTGGAACACTGATTTTGTATCTCATAAGTTTTCAATAAACTAAGGATGAAAGTTTCTGGAGACTCTAAAGGAATGACTCATTTGCTTTGCTTTGCTTTTTTCACAACCTTTTTACCTCTGTTGCAGCTTTTTGGAGCTTATGCCATGGGGCCGAGGGGCAACCCATGGGAGACATGGCAAGGATGGGATAGACCCCAGCCAGGCAACCGGGGTCCTAGTGCAAATAAACGCAAGTCAGGGACAGTTTCTGTAAACCGTGGCAAAAAGCGAATAAAAAGTCAAAACAAATAGTCTACAGATATGCTCAAAATATTTATTGTGCATTTGCTATCATATCATGCCTGTTGGTGGCCCTGACGTACTTGATACAGTAGAAGAGCAATGTTTTTGCAGGACAACATTCTGTCAGTGTGACTTAGTTCTCTGTAGTTCTGAATTTTTAAAGTGATTGTTCTTACCCAATTCATTCACGAGAAATAGTTTTGTCAGCCATGCATGGTGTTTTATTCAGCTTCTGTTCCCATTAGACATCCAATGCCATTTGTATGTTACAATCTGGCGTCCTTTCCAGAGCTGTGAGATACTGCATGACATCTTGGATTATGTGCTAAAACTGTGTGCAATGCACTACATAGTATGAAGTTAAATTGTTCAGCAGCTTTTGTAAACTGCATGGCTCTTCTGGAGATTCTCCCTTGTTAAGGTAATAATAGTCATACTGTTGGGAGGAGGGTTGTGAAAGCCAGTGACTGAATTTTACAGTTATGTTCATTTATCTCTCAGGCATGAATGAATGAAACCACTCAGATTATTGTAAATACATGTGTCAGACTGCATTGTTCTGGGTGTTCTCTTGTTTTTGGCAAAGGAGGTTTGTTCAGCAGTAAGGCTATATATATATCCATCAACAGAATGATAGTTATATTATGCATCTTCTAATGTTGTGCACCCGTACATTGCAAGAAAACAACTAGCAATCAAAAGAAATTATACCCTTTGTCCTCAAAGTGAAACATTCACTAGTGACTGCTGACATGAAACTTCAACCCTGTTACTCAGACCACAGAATAAGGACACTTTACTACATTCAGTACTTGATAGCACTGCTTGCAAACTGACTGCTGGCCGAAGCAAATTCAAAAAAAAAAAGGAGAGGTGGAACGGAGTACAGCAGGTTCTCAAAATATTTGTTCATTCCCTCCGTGGGTGAGAAAGGGTAACTTCAAAGAAGTAGCTCTAGTTTCTTCGACTGGTGTAAGCCTCAGCACAATTGGTATACCAATCTCATGAGTTTCCTATAATCTAGGGTTTTCGCAAGCCTGAGGATAAACTTTATCTCATGATCCAGTGTGATGTCAATCTATCCTTGTCTGAGGTGTTCATATGCAGACTTTTAGCATTTTTAATAATTGCTGGCAGTCACTTCCAGTATGGCGCAACTCAGCTTGTAATGTTAATACAGCACTGATTAATATAAATCTTTTTAGAATAATTTCTCTTCCTTGACAGACTGTGCATGATCAGCATCTTTATCATTTATATCAGCCAAGTTATCTTTATCTGTGCCATCCTGGAGAAGTTCCTTTTGTTGTACCTTTGTTACCCCAAGCTGCAGTCACCTGTTTCTTTTCTCTTTGATAATTTCTTGTACCAGTATATAAAGGAGTTGAAAAGAACCTGTCTGCACTAATATCGTTAATGCCAATAATTGTATCCCCATAGCGCCTACTAAACTTTGAGGAGCAATCCATTTTTAAAAAAGCTCTCCTTATACCTCAAACTCTTGACTAATTTGGTGGTGTCACTCTGAACTCTTTCAGCCGCAAGTGATTTGGGTCTCCCCCTTTGACTCCAGATTACATTTGCATACTCTGGGGGGGGGGGGGGACATACTAGTGTCTTGTATAATTTAGTAAACATATTTATGTCCAGGAAATTAAAAGATCTAATACTACCCAATATTTCATTTGCTTTTTGAGATGGGATGATGTATGTGTTCATAAAATATCAGTTTTATATCAATTTGAAAAGTTACTCCAAAGTTCAAAGCCCTTTATACTGCTCAACCCAGGCATAATACTTCAACTTTCTCGTGATTAAATTGTCGAGATCGAGTAGGTACGTAAGAGGTGATAAATGGTTACTGCAGGACGTAAACGAAGCTATTTCTGTAAACAGGGTGACAACTAGAACTATGCATTGTAATCATTGTATCTAAAGTTAAAAGTATTTTTATACGAGGGATGCTAAGGAAAGAACGTGTGCTGAACACCAAATCCACACCCGTTGCCAATGATAAGCATGTGAAAATTTTGTATCACACCAGCAGATTCATTCTTCGTCCTTAAGTTCATCGAGTTAAAAATATGTTTAATATGCATCACCCGCCGTAAAACAGATTTTCGTTCGACAACCAATGAATCACGCACTGACACAGCAGTTGGACTCACTACGAAGAGTTCTGTAAAGCCTAAGTAATAAGTTCGTCTTCCATGTCTTAAGCAACCGCGCTAGTAGGAGGGTACAAAACACTTTAATATTTATACTGAGTCTTTCCTAATTCTTCCAAAAAAGTGTCTGATACTCATAATTCCACTGAGGTTCTATACCTCGCGAAGAAAAAGGAGTTTCAGTTCCATCGAAGGCACCAATGACCCCGAAGAACGTATAAAAGCATCCAGAGAAGTGACGACTAACCTCGTCCAACACTTTATATTAAGCTGTTAATAAAGTTCACTGAGTTGCTCATGTTCTCTAAAGTTATGAAGTGCTTTATTTTTATAATATAAAACTTGTTTTCCTTGAGACACAGATTTGTCTACTTTCTTGAAAAGGTCATCTTTGTTTCGGTTTTCGTGATTTACTATTTGAGAGCCCCGTACGTCACGTGATTTTAGCCGCCATTTGTTGTAACACAACTCCTTGTTTACCTGTTTTGGGAAGTTTTTTTGAAAAGTAAGATTAATCTTTGTTCAGATCAATGTAAGTATATTGCCAGCACGCATCTTAAATCCTTTGTCACCTTTCTGTCCAAATATAAATATCATGGTTTTAGCACTATAGAGGTAATTGGAATTTCTTTCAGTGGGTTGGCGTAAAACGGCAATTTTTTTAAAAGCAAAACTTCACGATTATTCGAAAAAGAAAGCGATGGGAGATTTCGATGTCATTTTCATTTTGTTGCATCTATTTTGGAAGCTTATTGAACACTTAATGTAAACAATCCTGAAAATTACAACGCCTATGTATCAAGATTATGAGATTGTTTTGACTATTTCGGACCCACGTGGCGTTAAAAGTAGGTCATCGGCATGCATGCACATGGCGTGGGTTATTTTCGAGCAAACCAGGAAGTGAGGAATCATTTCCGATTTAACGTTACTACTTAATGTGCTATGATCATGGTAGGTTTTATTTTTGTAAGGGCGAATGAATCGCTATTGAAATAGGACATTTGTGGACAGTTTACGAAAGATTGCTTGGAGTTCGAAGTTACTACATTAGTACATAGCATAGTAATAATCTAAGTAACCGAAAGTTTCAAAATATGCGGATATAGTGAATGAAGTGCATACATGGGTATCTGCGTATTTCAGTTACTCGCAGTCTCTTGAGCTTTTGAGTCTTACGACGCAGGGGGAATTTCAGCACAGTTGTACTGCAAAAGCTTGCTGAACAGTTCAGCCTGTTCAATCAACCACTTTTTTTTTCTCGTGATCGTGCTGTTTGTTCACGTTTCATGGTTGGAAATCGAGTATAATAAAAGGGTGGAACTGTAATCAATGGGTAGAAGATTTTTTTGTGCTAAAGATGTAAAGTGCAGTACAAAGATTTCATAAAACTTAAAAATATTTTTTGAGAAATAAAGACAGAGTGATGAAGGGTTTTTGGGGAAAGGGAAGGGCAGGTAACAAGAGTACCCAGAGAAAACCCCATGATGACCAGCCCTATAAACAAGTGTCGTGCCAAAGTCTGAACCCACCGGCCTATGTATTGCAGGGCTTCTCAAACATCCATGCTTTTCCATCACCAGCACAAGTGGTTCCGCCTTTAAAAATGAAATCTGTTGAGAAAAATCAGTCTTTTAGTTCGCGGTCTATATAAAAGCTTCGAGTGGTAGATATAATGGCAAAATGCACTTTTATAAGTATATGGTGCATAATATACCTGAAATTTATAGTTGGGTACAAACATTTTGAAGATGTTTCTAAAATGTTATCCGCTGCTCAAGTGAATTTCCTCTCATTTTAGCCCTGGTATCAATGACAAGCATGTGTTATTGAGGGGCTATAAACCACAGCACACAATAGGCCATTATGGGCATGCAAGTGGATTGCAGGACATTTAACGTGCTGCACAGTGAATTTTCTTGATTGTGTCACTTTCTTTTTGCCATCCCACTGGACATAAAGTTATCTGCAAAATGAGGTTTTAGGTAGATGAGTGATGGGACATACATGCAAAGGTAATAGTAGGAAAAAATTGAAGAGGGGGAAAAAGGTCAAAGGAAATAGGTTTTTGACTTTTCCCCCCTATAAGTTGGGATAAAGGTCGAACACACACACCGTGACTTATTTTTCTTATCACTGTTCTAATGGTCTGTGCTAAGAGGGGAATATTTGAAATGAGAGGTCAGTCACTATCATTCGTGCAGCATCCTGTTCCTAGAAGATTTTGAGATCATACAAATACTTGGAGTACGCAGCGCACAATTGGAGAATGCTGAGGTTTCAGAGATATAGTCACCTGTAATAAAAAAAAATACTCCTAGTAACGATCATCATTATGTGTATTCATTTTCTTATTTCTGGTGTTGAGTATTATATTTGTATTATATTTGATCATGGATGCTGTCCATTGTACTAACAATGTCCGTACAGTGCTGATCTAATTTCATTTAATTTCTCCAAAAGGAAACAGTTTTTAGGCACAAATAGAGAAAATGTTATTAGCAATATCAGAGAGAATGTCTTATGCATATGTAACACTCATAACAAGCTGACTGCAGCGACAGACATCCAAAGCATGATGTGGTGCTGTGGACAGTATAGGTCGGCTGGGGAGGTGCATAAGATCAAAGGCACAGACGGAGCCTGTTGTCTGACCAACGACAGCAACAGAACACCTGCATGTCATATTCTGAGCACGGAGCATGAGAAGAAAATGTAAAAGGAACAATAAGTCAAAGGGTAAAGTGTTAGCCTGGCAATTGGGAGGTCTGACTCTTCACTTTGACTTATTTTCCTGGCCACTTTTTTTTCTAACAATCTATGCTTGGAATAGGATATTATTTGAGATAAAATGTCGTCATTCGTGCATCATCCTGTTCCTAGAAGATTTTGCTGTCGTACAGGTATCCATATGTCCATAAGCATGCATAAGTAGAAAAACACTGAACCTTTGAAGGTTGTACTCCTATTTATATTGCACCAATGCCTCCCAGCCCTACCCCTTCCCTTCCAGATGAAACATGGTTCACAGTTTTGCAACACTTTTCGCAGGTGTTGTTAGCAGAGCAGACAGCTTATTACCTAACTCTGGTCTGTCACACACAGAGACACGAGGTGCCCGCCAAAAGTCTCTTGCCTACTCACAGCCCTATCATCACGTCAACAGCCCTATTCTAGTGGACATGGGTGTTCTGTCGCTGCCGCTGGTAAGACAACAGGCTCCGTCGGTGTTTTTGATCTCGTGCACCTCCCTGGCAGATGTTTACGGTTCACAACACACACTGTATAACAACATGCTTTGGATGTCACGGCAGTCAATATGTTATTGTTACATATGTTTGTACCATTCTCCCTCGCTTCTCGTGATCTTGCTGATAACAATCTCATTTTCAATGTCCTATTCTGAGCACAGACCATTAGAAGAAAAAGTAAAAGGGTAAAGAAAAAAGTCAGTGGACACAAGTGGTCCCCCACCCCTTCACCCCTCGATGCATAGAGGAGAAAGTCGAAAATTTTACTCTCTCCTTGACCTTTTCCCTCTTACCACTGACCTGGAAAAATATGGCAGCCCGTGGCTACTAAAAATTTTGCTGTATTAAACATTAGGAAGTGTCTGTCCACATGACTCGCTAAGTAGTGCACTAGCAGTGTTCATTCTCTTATCCATTCGACAAGGATGGGGATTTTTTTTTGCTAGTATTTTGCAATGGCTGATCAGTGATGTTATAAGGCAAAGATAACGCATGCTATTTCATTTGTCTTCCTTCCCCCCCCCCCTCCAAATGGAGCAGTGGTGGATCCCGAATTAGCTTTAGGACAAAAAGAGGCAGTTCTTGTGGCTAGAATAGAATAAAACATTCGTTGTCAAGGTTGTTGGTAGCCAAGTGGTTAAAAATGTTGGTTTCGATGTAATTTAAAATTCATGGTCCCATTTTCCCTCACTACAGTTTTCAGGGTGGGGGTCAGTGAAGGGGGTGGATGTTGGTTGGGGGGGGAGGTGTTAGAATTTGATTATTACATTTTTACTTCTGACCTGGGCAGGGGGTTACAGAGAGGGTGAAGCATGAGTTACGAAAGCACAAATAGTGTTGTTGATTGCAAAGATATTTCTCTTGAGAAGCTTTAGTTGTGGAGCCCAGGAGCCCTTAAATACTTCCTCAGCATACAAATAAAAAGTGTAGAATATACTTTTTAGTGACCAGATAAGCATGCATTTCATCTTTGTACCAGAGTAAATGTTCTCGTGATAAACACTGCCACTAAAAGCACTTAGAGTAAAAAGTAATTCCTCCATATCCAATGTCATTTTAGACAGATGGTGATAAACTTGAAAAAAAGTAGATTCTGCACTGTAAAAAGCATGAATCAACCAACTTTACATAAATCCAGGAAAACAAAAGGGAGTTGTTACTGATATAAACTGTAGGTCAAGTGTAATTTATACGACTAGATTTTTAGTACTGCCTGTTTACTGCTGCTGCTGTTAGAATGTCACTTCCTGCACACTTTCTCAATGCGTACTATAGGCTACTCTGTAACATCTGAGGTGAGGTGGTGCCACTGTTGACATTAATAATGGTCCTAATTCTGATCTATTTAGTGACATAGAAATAGTCTGATGTGTAGTACTTAACGTGGATGTGGGTGCCAGGAAAGGACTTGGGGAGGGTTACAAGAGTGGATGTGGTTCCAACAGCATCTTTTGAATGCATCCTACGACTGTAATCCTACTCATATATTTTTCATAGATTAATCGATTTATCATACACATTAAAATAAACTATTGCTGCCCATAGCTTTTATTTACCTGAAAGGTGGTTGAGAAGTGCACAACTTCATCTAGCGAGAAGCATGATGGATGAACACTTTTTTTTCCACTTAGTGTTTTTAACCCATTCGTACACTGAACTACAACACAAGTATGTGTCAATCTGTTGTTTGGTCAAGGAACAACCACAAATCGTTTCCCTGCTACCCACGTGTGTTCTGCTGCCCAGCTCGAAAAAATAGCCAGCCAATCAGATTCATCGAATGCGAGCATGTGACTCTCTTCTTTGGCCTATGTAACCTTGGAACTCTCAAACAGTCTATTGAAAGTGCATGACCAGTGATGTGGATAGATGCATGCCAAAGGAGCAGAATGTGGGGTTGTGCAGATAGAAGAATGTACCTAAGAAGCACACATCTGTATCCAGCTGTGGGCACAAAAAAAATACCAAAAATGCACGACCAGTTTTGCAGATAATGTTGGCCTAAATATTATTAATCACTAGCCTTTGGGGTGATTTTTTAAAAAGCCAACAGCTGCTTGATGCCCAGAATACCATATCCATATGACCATATTATCAAGGAATAATCGCTTCTTAAACCCCTCCTAAGTAAGATTGTGTGTGTGTGTTATTTGTTAATGTTTGGAATGAGAGGTTCCTCAGTACTTTAGTAATTGTGTCTGGAGTCTTAAAAATTAGTTACCAAGAGAGGCTGGCTTTAAAAAGAACCTTCTGGGGCTAGGAAATTAAAAGTTGCTGGTGCTAGCCCATCATTATAATGAACATTTTCCATCTTGCCATCACTGTGGGTTGGTTTGAAAAGACTGTCTGTGTGTGCATGTGTGTAAGAAGCAATTTTCCCACAACTCAGAAACTAATCTCTCAAAAAATATATAATTTTCCAGATGAAAACAGAAAATGGGGATGAAGCCATTGACCAAGCAACTGAAGATGAGCTGCTTGCTGTAAAAGATGAATCTGACAGTGAAAATGCTGACTACATAAAACTGATTGATTATGGAATAGCAAAGAGTGTTGCAAAAGAACTAATTAAAATATATGAAACAGGTCAGTACTTTTATTAAATGTGTACAAGTTATTGTGCTGTCATACCTTTCAGATATGTTGACAAAAAAAGTTGCAAGATTTTGTGTGTTGGGAGCTCTTCTTACAAACCAGGAATGTTTTGTAATTTTACTCTTAGGTAAACTCTCACATGAAGATCTTGATGAAAGAGCACTGGATGCACTAAAGGAATATAATCCCGAAGATGCCTTGCAAGTTCTTAGGCAGTTTTGTGAAAGCAACTTGGAGCATGTTGGCAACAAAAGTGCTTTCCTTTGTGGACAAATGAAAACATTCAGAACTAAAACTAAAGGTGGAGCTACTGCATCACAAGCAAAGGGCCCAGACGAAGCAAAGCTGAAGGTTTGTGAAAGTTTCACTCTGGAGTGCTGATGTCGGATTGCAATGGGTGCATGTTGGGGTTTTGGAGTTGTGCAGCAGAGCTTTTGGATGTTTGACATAGAGAAAAGTATGCCTGGGAGATATAGCAAAAGGGTGCTTTTCTTGATAGAAGGCATGCTGTGTGGAGTTTTAAAACTGATTATCTAGTTCCTCATAGCAAGAGTACACTCTTAGAGGATCTGCCAAGTTCCTTTCTTTCGGCCCTCTCTTTGCTACGTGTTTAGGTACGGTAAGCTCCCTTGGACACAGGCGTCTGCATACGGCTATGTTTGAGCGCTGCCAGTATCTTTGTTGGAGTTATCTTTCGATAATTTAAGCGCTCTGTCCTCATTTGTTCTTTATTAAGAGTTCACTCATTACCATTTCAGGAAATTTTAGAAAGAACTGGATACTCCTTGGACGTAACGACCGGACAGCGAAAGTATGGTGGTCCACCGCCAAACTGGGATGGAAGTCAGCCTGGTGCTGGACACGAGGTAGATTTATCCTCCATATTTTTAGATTCTGATAAAAACTAAAAAAATTCCCCCTTCTTCACCCTCCGTTGAACAAAAAGTAACTCCATGGGCTATCATGGTCATGATCCAAGATGACCCTAAATTTTAAGGGGAGACACGGCACCCGAAAACAATGATTTGGGACCATTTTATGCATTTTGAGTTAACACCGTTTTCGTCACATTTGAACTATTTATTATCATGTTCTGTCACTATTTTGTTCAAAAAGTGGCTACATTTTGTGTAAAAAATCAATAAAGTGAGGTACCCCATCCTCCCTTTTGTCGTCGTTCGCGTTGTTTGCCAGAAAATCGGCTTTTTTCAACCTTGACAACGTGCCTTTGCGATGCACGAAGACCGCCATGTTTGGTACCGCGGCGAAGGTCGTTCTCTTCTCTATCTCCTTCAGCTATTTTTGAAACTGTAGGGCTAACAAGCGAAGCATCGATTGGCTGAAAACCAGCACACTACACAAGCGAATATTTCCTTTTATGGAAACCACGCGAGCACCACGTCACCGATTCAAATTGTCATCCAATCAGAAACTAGCTTTTCTTCTTTGTGCCTACCAACCGTCCCACAATGCATCGCTCTACATGACGCTTTGTTCATGCTTCCTATTCTACTTTGGCAAGTTTTCTTCAAGTCTTTAGAGATTTACAGCGATCTGATAAATATTTTGTGGAAATTTCAACCAGTGTTCGATTTTAATGCCTCAAAAAGTTTCACCGAAGACGTGAAGCATGCAATTGTTACGGCAAGAGCTGCGAAACAAGCAAACAAACGATCTTGCGCCCGAGCACAGAAAAGCGTTATTGCCACTCCTGGCTCGTCAAGAAATGTGTGAAAATAAAGATATAAATCGGAAATTTCAACCAGCGTTCGATTATAATGCCTCCAAAAGTTTCACCGAAGATGTGAAGCATGCAACTATTACGGCAAGAGCTGCGAAACAAGCAAAAAACGACCTTGTGCCCGAGCACAGCAAAGCGTTGTTGCCACTCCTGGCGCATCAAGAAATATGTGTGAAAATGAAGAAAATCAGAAATCGACCTCACAAAATAAAATGGAAATTATGAAAGAACCTAGTAAGGACATTTTGGATGCTA
>SMGT01001242.1:286410-300745 GCA_004794575.1 Lanistes nyassanus | reverse complement strand
ATGCCCATTTAAAGTGTAAAGACTGGCGTTCTGTCTTCTTTCATGTATGTATGATACGTTTTTTTTTATTACAGACAAATGAATGCATTTATTGATAATTCCTTTTAGGGGAAAGCTAGTTTATACTGTGCAGAATATGTGTGAAAAGGAATTTCAATTTTAACACATGTGGTTGTTGAGTTATTTTGCTTTAAAAAACGTTCTAAAAATAGCATATTTCGGCCATTTTGGATGGTTTCCATGGCAACGAGAGAGCATATATTAGACATAAGTACTTTTTTGGTAACCTCTAAGTTGTACCTTGGTATATATACCCATAGATTTTATCAAATTTCTGATTACTAAAAGGTGCACTTTCTGGCCTTAAAGGGCATATTTTTTCTTTTTAAGTTGTGTTTTGGTGTGTCTACGTCTGTTATTAAATTTGGACATGATTTATACATTTTTATGAGTTCTGACCTTGATTTCATAAACCATAAATTGCCAAAGCAGAAAAAAGTAACAGTTAAACTGCTCAAATTTTAATAGAAATACTTGCTGTATCTCTAATTTGTGGGGAACATCCTTTAACTCTTTGGATCCGAAGGGTTAAACCCAAAGTAGTAACCCCAGGGGGTGACACAGGTTTACACTATTTAAAAAAAATACTACTTGAAAACCAGCACACGCATCATGATATATTTTACATATTTAGAAAGATCTCTTCTTCCACATCACACTGTAAACACTACTTTTAGTTAAAAATATTAATTGTACTTACTATTTTGTGCCAAATATAGTCATTTTTTGCACACACACAAAATTGGCACAAAAGAAGGTTTCACTGCTTGTACACTTCCCACAGGTAAATAAATCCAGTAATCAGGAGTACTCCACTTTGAATCTGTTGGTGAATGGTTCCATTGTGAAATAAAACACAATTGCACCCTTGAAGTTCACAAACTGTTCGCATATTGAGGTGTTTTTAGTGTCCAAAATTGCAGAGAACTTGTAAAGAAATGACCAGGTGGTTATGGTGAGCCAGTGAATGGAATTATTTGTGGAACTTGTTCCAAATTCCTTGTCCAGCCTTCAACAACTTTTGTGTTGCTGTCAAACTCTGGATCATCTGCAGCAGCATCATGATCTATATCTTCGGCATCTTCAGTATGATCGCCAGTTATTTGTTTAGACTCCCCCCTCCCTCCACTTCGGTATCTTGTCTCTGGCTTCCACTCTCCTCTTCCAAATCAGTGTCTCGAGACTCTTGACTCTGACTGTCTTCCAAATCTGTGTCTGACACTTTCGTGACTGTCGTTACTGGTATCGCTTTCATTTAGCTCTTCCAAAACGCTAAGGGCCGCGGAGAGACGCAAGGTCCTCTTCCAGCGTGTAGCCATTTTAAACAACGGAAGCAGACCTGGCCCGCCCCCACTACACTTAAATCTCGTTTGGCAAGCCCAAACTTTTCCGAAACTCATTTAGACAGTGCAGGGGAAACAGGCGATTATAGAGCTTTACAATGATATAAAGTTTACCTCCCTTACCGTTAAATGCGTCGCTGCAAATGTTTAAATCCGTTGATAGTATACAAGCAACGCGGGCTGAAGGGTATAATATAGGGCGTTGATAGTATACTATCAATGCCGGATCCAAAGAGTTAAAGTTGCTGATGCAGATTACTGTGTCAAATCTGTAAAGATTTTTCTCGGTTTCCTGTTTTTGTGCTGATCAGTTGACTTCGAAGGCTTATCACTTGATGTTGACAAAGATATGACCCTATGTTTTTGCAGGGATTTTATTTCTACCCATCAGAAGATTTTATTTGTTTTTTTTTTTTCTTAGGTCTTCTGTGGCAAGATACCTAAAGATATCTTTGAAGATGAATTGATTCCCCTTTTTGAGAAATGTGGAAAGATCTGGGACATGCGTTTGATGATGGATCCAATCACTGGTTGGAATCGGGGCTTCTGTTTTGTCACATTCTGTGACAAAGAGTCTGCAGCTGAAGCTGTTTCACAGGTTGGTAGTAGTTTGGGCGAGAGGCGCTGTAAATGCTGTATACTGGATTCCGAGGCATATGTTGCTTGTGTTTATTAAATCAAAAATCCTTCTTACAGATGCCAACATGCTATGCATTTTACTGTAACTCTTCCTAATGACTTGAGTTTTTTTTATGAGCACCATTCACTTCCATACGGTAAGATCACCTCAGTCTGGTAAGTGCTTGTGTCGTCCACTCAGAACATGACGTAGCCAAAATTACCATAAGCTGCTGGAGAAAAACAAAAATCCTGAAGAAACGTTGCTGCTTTATATTTTGGCCATTTACAAATTCCTGTGAATCCAAAATTTTCAAAATTTTCTTTCAGCTTGACGGTTATGAAATCAGAAAAGGCAAGACTTTGAAGGTTAATATCTCCATTGCCAACTTGAGATTATTTGTGGGAAACATTCCAAAAAACAAGACCAAAGAGGAGATAAAAGAAGAATTTGGTAAACAAACAGGTATTCCTTTGACAGAGAAATCTGTCTTTTTTCCATTTTTCAAAACACTGTTTGACCCGTAGGGTGATTTCAAACGATTGTCCTCAAAAGAAAAATGGCAGCATTATGATAATGCTGTTCCTTTAAGTCTCCCTTATCTAAAATCCTTAAAAGAAAACTGGTAGCTTGCAGGTCCTGGTTTAAAAAAGTCGAACTCGACATGACAGGCAGTATCCCACCCACCCTCCACAAAAAGGAAAACAATCCCACCATTCCAGTGAAGTTAAAATGTTTGGTGGGAGAGCACTGGCATTTTGTGCTGAGCAGAGTGATTCTGCTTGTGGCTTCCATGTGTGTATGCATGAATACTGAAGTTGTTAAACATTATTGCTGCGAACTGTTTTCAGAGGGCCTTGTTGACTGCATTGTTTATGGATCTGCTGACAACCCAAAATTGAAAAACAGGGGATTTGCCTTCCTGGAATATGATTCTCACAAGTCTGCCTCTACTGCTAAACGGAAACTGTCCACTGGTAGAGTCAAAGTGTGGCAGTGTGCCATCATAGTGGATTGGGCAGATCCTCAAGAGGAACCAGATGAAGACACTATGTCAAAGGTAGGGTTTCTGTCTTTTTCAGTCTTCCCTTATTCGGTAGTAGAATTTCCTCCAGAGAAATATTTTTGCAGAAAGTTGTGTTTGTATGTTTATTAGATATGAACTGAAAGAATAACATTGATGTGTTCAGTGTTTCCTTATTACAGGTCAAGGTACTTTATGTGCGCAACTTGACATCTGATGTCTCAGAAGAAATGTTAAAGGAGAAATTTGGTGCATATGGAAAGGTTGAGCGAGTGAAAAAGATCAAAGATTATGGCTTCATTCACTTTGAAGACAGAGATGATGCTGTTAAAGCCATGGATGCATTGAATGGAGAGGTATCATTCCACATTTTTCTGTGTGCATTGTTAAAAAATAGAAACGTATGCTTCCCACATTTTATCTTAGTCCAGTCCAGAGCTAAATGGTGATATTGGTGAACGGTTGGTCAGATCAGTTTAGTGATAGGGTGATCTTTAGAAGAGAATACTAATTTTGTGGCAGACAAGATTCAAGGGTTTTTTGTGCGTAGTAGCTGAAATTTGGGGTGATTAACTGTTTACGATACTGTAATGACTTGATAGGTTTTGGGAATCCAAGTCTGCATGTGAGCACTTTAAAATTCTGTTTTCAGTGACGTCAGATGCATAAGAGGGACATGAACTAACTGTCAGTATTACACGTCTTTTTTAAAAAAAAATTCCTTCAAATAGTAAAGTGCAAGAGAAAAACTGTTCATCCCTTAATAAACTTAGCTTGTTGCAAGCTGCTTGCTGGATACTGAAATTGTTCAGATGAAATGTAATCAAATAATTTTGGTTACTTTTTTCCCTGTCTCCAGAAAATCGGCAATCTAGATATCAACATATCGTTAGCAAAACCACCAACAGAGAACAAGAAAAAAGAGCAGCGCAAGCGGGAGCAAGATCGTCGTCTGGTGAGAGGTGGATATGTCGGGTGAGATATTTTCCCTATTACATAGATTTTTGCTCGGCCTATAACATGACATCGTCAACTGTCCTGTAGCCTTGGAGACTGTCAGGGCTACTCGGCAACTAACTTACATTTAATTTGGGCTTATCCTCCAAGCGGCAGTCACTTGTTTTTCTTTTAACTAACTTCCTCATTTTGTCTGTATTCTCTGCCAATCTCCAGGTTGGATCAGGTTGGATGTTGTTATCCTCTTTCCCACGGAAGTAGAGTTGGTGTCTGTCATCTGTTGCTATTTCGTTGGAGTTTGTCTGGCTTCCCTCAGAGACACTGAGATAGTCGGGGGGGGGGGGTGTGCAGGCTCTTTAATGTACTCTGTATCTTTCTGCAAAAACCATGCAGTCCACCTCCATGTCCTCTTCCTTGTGATAATGGCCATGAACCGAGAGTCTGGTATGCTAAATGGCATGCGGGGACTGCACTGTGCCCTCTTTGTCTTGATGGCTTTTAGGATGTTTATCACTGTGACGTCAGCTGACTTGCCTTTATATGTGCAGGTGGGATGATTACTGGAGTCCTCCTGCGCGACCACCGCCTGGTGCAATGTCTCGAGGTGGCATGAGAAGAATTCTAGGTAAGGGTAGTTCTTGTTTGTGGAACTTTCACTTGCTTAATAGAATCTTGGTTTTGGAGGTGGTCGTGGGGAGGGAGTGGCTTCCTTCAGTGACCCTCTAAAGTTATTGATGACAATGGGATTCCCAGAGAAACCAACGATTGTGAAGCATATTTCTTGAGTATAATTTTTGTTGCCGTGCAGCTCTCTCTTTGTAGTATGGTTTGGACATGAGAAAGGGATTTTCGATAACTTGCTGCAGATCCCTACTATGATGACCCGTATTATGGATACGATGACTATGACTTCTATGGTGGCTACACCCCGCCTCCACCTCCACTACCACCTCGTGGCAGGAGTCGAGGAGGTCCTTACCCTCCCCCTGTAAGTATATATAACTTCTTGTCTCTCCAGGGCTCAGCAGTTGTTGTACAGCATGTCATGCTAGTGTCTAGTCTCTTGGCATTGCAAGTGCAGCTAGTTGTGAATTTTGTTATAGATATCACAACTTTATTTAGTAGTTGACTGGCACTAGTGAAGTGGCACGGTTTAAAAATTAATTGATAAGACGACATGAGATTGTGAGGTAGGATTTCTGTGAGATTTTTGGGTGGGGAGGGTATCTTTTGCATGCTGTTTGTGCAGTGCTACCCATTTATGACAAATATGGCTTTGGTGTGTGTCTTTGGCTTTTTGTGGATGATAAATGTCTGAGTGTGGACATTAATATCCCTTGCAAAGTTTTAGTAAACACCATCATATTTGTCAGTGAAATCCACTTTTTTTTTAATTTTAATTTTGTTTCTTGTCCTTACATTTACTCAGATTGTAGAACTGAAAATTTTTCTTTGCATGTTGCTGTCTGAAATGAAGTTTCACGTGGCTGACAAATTCTGTTTGAAATTTGGGGACGGTGTTCATAAACTTTTTTCCTATAATCCAAAGACAGTTTTTCTTTGTCCTCCATACTGAGGCCCACCTACTCCACCACCTCCCCCAGAAAAGAAAACACTTATCCCTTTATGAGGTCTGTAATAAAATTGTCAGTCATAACAGGGTATCTCTGCACACAGAAGTGATTGTCAGATGTGACTGAGTGACATTTCTAGAAATGTAGATTTTTTGTATTTTATCGAGCCCATAGGTTAGTAGTATTATCCATGAGCCCTGGATTTTCATTCATGATGTGAAAACATTGTCAAGTAGTAAAACAAACCACTAGGGCATAAAATGTCTTAAAATTTCTTTTTCTTTTATTGATAGCCTATGCGAGGGCGTGGTGGCCCACCGATGCGTGGTCCCGCCCCAGGCGTGGCACCAGCACACGGGGTGGGCGTTAGGGGCCGCAGTTCGCGGCCGTCACTCTCAGCAGCCTCGCGAGGGGGACGCGGTGGCCTGTTAAAAGGGAGCCCACAACAGCCAAGGGGAGGAGGCAAGCGGAAAGCGGGCAGCGACTTCAACCAGGGCGTGACCAAACGCCGCAATACACAGGACAACTGGGGCAACCAGCCCATCGCCCAGCAGCCTCTAGAACAATCTGAATATGGCGGTGGTGGTTACAGTTACAGTGGCAATGACGCACAGTGGTACCAGGATTCATATGGCGAAAATTGGGGCTGAACGGTGCCCATTAGTTACACTCTGGTTGGTTTTGAAGAAAAGTCTTAAAGTGAACATTTCACAGAAGAAACGAACCTCAAAACGTGAAAGTATACAAATCATATGAAGATTTTTTGCTGAGCAAAAAGGGGAAAACACAAAAAGGGTAGGATTCAAAAATTCTCTCTCCTGGCTGTTTGGAAATATTGTACATACTAAAGCATCCCTCATTGTAAGTTTTTTAATTATTTTTTCGGACTTGGATGTGGCCAAATTTTATGTGAACCACATTGTTTATACTGCAGAAAGGATATTTTCCATCAAATTGGGGAGAGAAAAAGGGAATAAAAGCTGATGTGTTGACCCTGAATCTGTGCAAGGAACTGTATGGAGAGGAGGAAGGCCCCACGTAAGACCTTCACAGATTGCTGGCTATTTCCCAAGGCAGCTTGCATGTGTGGACGAGGCGCACTGGCCTCAGCTGATGTCTGCACATGCACCATTTGCTTGAACCTCTTGTGACGCCCAGTCAGAGGATAGGATTGACAAACGTTAGTTCAAAATTTGATGGAATTCCAAAATTTCTGCCAAAAAAATTGTTTAAAGAGCTTGACAATTTAAAACAGGTAATCATGTAACTGTAGTGTGTTCCAGCATTTTTATTTAGCTGCATGTTTTAATCTTTGGCAAGAGAAAGTTTGGCTGAGAAATCTGATTGAACCTACTTTATCGGAAGCCAGTTTTGCTTGGCTAATTTGCTGCACCTTAGAGACTGGAGTTCCGATGAATGTTAGGTTCTTCCTTTGTGACGTTGGCACAGAGGTACGCAAAAGTGTTCATTCTGAAAATTGAATAAAGCTATGGTTTTTAAGTGTATGGCAGATGTTTTCACGTTGTGGTTTTTATTTGCCTTGATTATGGAATGCATGAATAATGTGTATCAAAGTCCACATTGCCAGTTGGCTGGGTCAAGTTGATGTTTTTTGAGCTGGTAAATTTCTAAGTTTCACTCAGGCTGGTAAGAAAATATTTTTATAATGTTCCAAGTGCTGATCACCTTGAGACTTGAAGTGAGTATTACCCTTCCGGATTGCAAGTGAAAAATTATGTGAAGCCTTTCATAGACTCATGAAATACAATAATTACTGCATTGAAGTGGGAACTGTTATATCCAACACCTTGAAATAGGGCCCTAGCTCGTGGTTTGTAGTGCCGAAAGGTTGACTTGCTAAAATTCCACGTTCAGTTCTTTTAAACCCCTGGTTTCATCTTAATACAAAATACTGTTCACAGTGTGTGTGTAGGAGGTTTGTCTACTTGAGAGATAGCATTATTAAATGTTCACCTAATTTTAAAAGTATAAATGTGACACGTGCATTAAGGGCCTGAGACCTCATCTGAAGTTTTGCGAAAAAGTATCTAAAAAGTCTTAATATGGAATATACAAATTCAGTGTTAAGGAAATGCTAAACTTAAACGTGATCATAGCATTGATCGACCTTTTATAACGATCTACTTCATAAACAGTTGACTCCCAAGATGTATTTTACTGCATGTAATAAGTTGCTCCCATCTAGGTCACTACATATAGGAAACATTAGTCGGGCAACTGTGCACTAGGCCATGCTGAGGTTTTTTTTTTTGGTGGGGGGGGGGTAGCTAAACTGTAGTCCCAAAAGGAATAAAACTACCTATGAACCACGGGGCGGTTACACTTGATTTTTCTTCCTGCAACGGCGTTAGACTTAGCGGTAGATGCTGGAAAACCGTTACGGTTTTCAAACAGCGTGTCGGGTCTTCATCGCAAAGGCATAAGCAGGTTAAATCTTTTATCAAAATAAAGCTAGGGATTCGGAACAGCTATCACGAGTGTAGGAGAGGTTACCCCTTGCAGCAAATATGGCCACAATTCAGTTTGAATGTTAACGCATTCTTGATTCTTACGCATACAGTTTGCGGGAAGGCGACATCACGTCCGAGCCAGACCAGAACGTCAAACTGGTACCAATAGGATGGTTTCAGGCAATCCAAAACAACAACAAAAAAAGGTTGAATCCAGCTAGAGCTGACCCTAAAATAACCTTGTTATTAGGATGAGGGTAGGTTTTTGTTGCTTAATGTCCCGTCGCAAGCGAGGTGCATATCACAACAGACCAGTCCCACCCAGGCGCATGCTGACACCAGGCCAACCAGCCCTAGTACTGTTCCCTATAGTGCCAGGCGTCTGGCAGGGCAGCTACTAGACTGCCAGTTTTGAAGTCTTGGGTATGACTCGGCCAGGATGCAAAGCACCGATCAGACCTGTCTCAGAAGCGGAGTGGCAAAACGCTAACTGCTGCTTTGGGTAAATAAAATGAAAAACAACTTTTAAAAAACTTAACCAAGCAAAAGCTGCTGATAGTGGCTGATCTTTCTCTCATGTGCGCGGCACACACGCACAAGTACGTCCGCATATATCCGCACAAGCACGCTGCGTTAAATGTACATAGTCGACGAAGTTTTTGCTTTGAAGAGATACCGCTTGCCTGTACAGCCGGTATAACCGGTGCGGCAGTAGTTCTGCGTACCTGTACAGCTTTTTGTACCAGTACCCACATCTTATGTAGTCGAACCCATTTTTAGGTCAGTGGTCAACAGACTACCCCCTGAAATAGTATTTGTTTTTGCAAGAAGAACTTTTTTGAAGAAATATCTCCTACATCGTACAGTTAAAGAACAAATGTTACTTTACTATCTTCATTTCTATACTGAACGCGCGCCTTGAGTGGGAGCATAAAGACCATCCATGACCCCCTATCGCTTCGTGCCCACATAAAACGCATCCAGTCATTGTGAACAATTGCATCGAAGTTGTCTCCCATGTGCTGAGTCAGCGTCCCTTGTTGCGGTCCTCAGTTACTGCTCACGGCGCAGCAGATCTGGCCGTCAGCGGAGGAGGCAGCAGTCGATGATGGCAACAGCAGAAGGAGCGACAGACCAAGCTGAGATTAAGCAGTCTTGGCGCACGAGCGTCAACGACAAAGGCGAATTCGTCCGAAAAACTTCTGCTTTTAGAAACTGGATATCAGGTACGTCTTCAAAACTACGCAACCCTTCCCCGGGTTCAAAACTAGTCTAGTGGTAGTACGAAATTCACTGTGGACGGGGTTATGTGTTTATGTTACTAACATCATTTAGTTATGAGCAGTCAGCTTTTGCAGCTTATCACTTTATGCCGTCAATTATCAAGAGGCTTTGACAATATTCGAGGTATCGTAATGTGTGTGTGTGTGTTATATTTCAGTGTCTGTGGAAGAGCGCACGGGAGAGTGTGTGTTTTCGGGTGGGGGTGGAACATTGGCTAGTGATTGGTGTGTGTGCTTTTGACTTTAATTTGAAAGTAGACATACAAGAAGGGGTAAAAATACAGCAAAGGAAGAATCATAAACACACACTGTTGGACAGATAATGTCAGGAAAACTATAAAGGAAGAATAAGAGAAAGTTAAACTGTTTAGGCAAGCGTTCCTGGACAAGATGCGTCATTGCGTGTAATTTATGCTGGAAGGTATGTTACAGCTGGTCAGTTGCTTTTCTTGAATGATCAGAATTTTGGCAGGATAGACTGCCATGAATTTTACCGTCCGTGAAAAAAACTACTTGGTATTCATAGTTTAGTTTGTGGCGGACCCAGATATAAGGGAATGAACATTTTCCCAGCATGAGGACAGTTTGGAATCTTTACACCTGACAGGGTGTGTTTCATGTTCTCTGCATGAGTGAACATTATTTAAATGAATGGACTGACTGAATGACAGGGGTCAAAAGATCTTTTTTCAGCTCCCATCTGTAAATTACCGATATACTTGGGTGATAGAGCCCAGTTTATAGCTGTGAGTAAAAGTGTTAATGTATTCACTTCGTCCTTTGTGGAAGTTTGCTGAATTTGTTAAAGCAACATTAAATGAAGAGAGACTGTGTATGAAAAGGATGCAAGAGTGATCAAGACAACCCTTAAGAGGCACCTTGAGTGCTTGAGTTTATTTTCCACCCAATCCAATGTTCCCATGTGCAATACCTGCCCTTAACACCACCACCACCAGACTTCACACACCCGAAACTACCTTCGGTATTAAACACCACTTCACCTGCATGAACAAAAACATCATGCAGCATCTCATGCCATCCCATGCAGCATCTGCCCCACTGCTCTACACTGGTGACACAGAACGCACATTTAATGGCTAGTTCAAAGAACATCTGGAAGATACCAAACACCACAGAAACTCCATAGCTGCACGACATTTCAGCACACCCCCACACACAGAAGACAAGTGAGGGTCTGTGTTATCTGAAAAGTCAATGGTGTCTCTACGGACCGCAAGAATATGGAGTCCTATTTCACTTACCACTTTTGCACTCTGGTGCCCACAGGACTGAACCTAAAACACTGAACTCTCTTTCTCCTATACCCTGTTACATGTACTCCCTTTGCCCCTCTTGCTCCTATACCCTGCTACATGTACTCCCCTTGTCCCTCTTGCTCCTATACCCTGTTACATGTACTCCCCTCGTCCCTCTTGCTCCTATACCCTGTTACATGTACTCCCCTTGTCCCTCTTGCTCCTATACCCAGCTGTTACATGTACTCCCCTCGTCCCTCTTGCTCCTATACCCTGTTACATGTACTCCCCTTGTCCCTCTTGCTCCTATACCCAGCTGTTACATGTACTCCCCTTGTCCCTCTTGCTCATATACCCTGTTACATGTACTCCCCTTGTCCCTCTTGCTTCTATACCCTGTTACATGTACTCCCCTTGTCCCCCTTGCTCCTATACCCTGTTACATGTACTCCCCTTGTCCCTCTTGCTCCTATACCCTGTTACATGTACTCCCCTTGTCCCTCTTGCTCCTATACCCTGTTACATGTACTCCCCTTGTCCCTCTTGCTCCTATACCGTTACATGTACTCCCCTTGTTCCTCTTGCTTCTATACCCTGTTACATGTACTCCCCTTGTCCCCCTTGCTTCTATACCCTGTTACATGTATTCCCCTTGTCCCCCTTGCTTCTCCCTCATATAGTTATCTGTTGCTTCTATTTTCTCTCTTTAACCATCTCCATTTACCTTCGTTTAAATCTACTATTTATTTCTCTTTTTCACCTTTAATTTTAGTCTTTTTAGTTCCTTTAGAAACTAATGCTCTCTGTAACTAACCTATGCCCACCCACCCCATCCCCGTCTCGTAATCCCCTAACACTTTTCTCTTCCTATACTAGCCACCATGCAATTGGCTGCAGTCGCAGAAAAGGGTCATGATCTGATTGGCTACATGCACGAACTCCCTTGCAAGCCACCTTTTAATGTTAAATCTGTCCTGTCCAAATGGTTTCATTCCTGACATTATCTGTCCAACAGTGTGTTTATGATCCTTCCTTTACTGTATTTTTACCCCTTTAGACTTTATTTTCAAGGCTTTCTTCTCTGAATTTTAATGTCTCGCCTAATGTTCCTGTCTGTGGTTTGACAGGAAAACCTTATGCCATCCCATGTTCTGTTTTGAATGTGAACTAAATTTCATTGCAGCCAATGGCTCCACAGGCTTCCCAGCAGAAGCTGGACGCTACCATTTGTATGTGAGTTTGGCCTGTCCATGGGCTCACCGCACACTCATTACCCGTACACTCAAGGGTCTTGAGGATGCCATTTCTGTGACTGTGGTTGACTGGTTCCTTGATGAAGCTGGATGGTCCTTCACAGACAAAGTACATTAAACATCTAAACATCTAATTAAACATCTAGTTGGAATAGAGTCTTTTCCATTTGGGGGATATTTATACTTTTTTATCATCTTTCACTTTTTACTTCATTTATTTATAACAGTATCCTTTTAAGTAAGTGGGTAATGTTTGAGAGACATGGACATGCTTCCACCTTGTGGTGATTTTGCACTACCATGGGATGGGCTCTATTACTAATAAATAGATGCACTGAGACACCCCCACCCCCGTCTGCTAAATGCAGTAAGATGGTGTGAGAGCCAGTTTAATGTGTGGGGGGAAGGCCATGGAGCCTGCACAATGTTTAACTTCAGGATATAATTTTTGGCCCCTCCTAGATTTGAAACAGCAATCATCCACACACTGGTCCAAAGCATTGTCTGGACCACTCTTTTTTTTTTATTCGTTTTATGTAGGAGCTGAACTCCTACAGAAAATAGAAAGGAAGCACATGTCAAAACCCAGTTTTCATGGTTTACAGATGGGAATATTGGTAGAAATGGTGACATTAAAGCATCCTCTTTTTCTCTGTAGATTGTTTTTTTTTAGTAAATTTAAATAATAAAATAAGCGTGATTGCTACTTAGTGTGAAACCTAAGGTGACAACAAAGAAACTGAACCAAGCTAAAAATGACAGAGACAAAGTCAAAGTTTCAGGCCATTACCCTTTTGTCAGGACAAAAACAGATAAAGACTAAAAACAGACACCTAACTGAGTGAAGAAACACGTGGACTTAAAGTAAATGAAATAAAACTGACAGCATAGGAAGAGAAGCTGGAAAAGCGGGGACCAGACAATATGTAAAAGTTCCATGCAAGAGTACAAACAAGATACGCAAACAAATTTCTTTTACTTGTGCCCCCACCATCTCCGTACTACATCTTACATAGTCTTTAAATGCAGTGGGTGTGTCATACATTTGATGTCAGCAGTGTTAAATCACTTTCACCTCCAGTCATTGCTTCACCAGTTCACTGTATGGTCAACAGTGGAAGTAACATTTTGTTTTGTTTTTCAGAAACCTAAGTGCACTCTGGACACCGTGAACAACTGCACCTATTTGAAAGAAGTTTATCTGAAGGCAGATCCCAGTTGGTTAATTTTAACTGACTTCTTGTTCATCCTTAGCTTGTGATATAATCGTCTTTTTTTAATTATTACGTACAGGCATATCTATCTTCTATCTAATATATAAAGCAGAGTGTGTGTGTGTGTGTGTGTGTGTTATACAAATCCGCACGCCTGGACCAATCCACACCAAATTTAGCATGCGGGTTCGTTTTCACCCTGAGATGGTCATAGGCCATAGGGGTAGGGTTTAGGGATGGGGGGCTAGTAGAGGGGTAGGGGTGGGCAGGGTAAGAAAAACCAAGGCATTGCTGGGTCACCTGGCTAGTCTAACATATCAAGCCAAATCTTTGTGTGTGTGTAAAGGGGAAGGGGTGGGCAGGGTACTGTAAGGCTTAAGATTAACACAATCGTGACGCAGCCTTCGTAGCTCGAACCGTCCCCGTGGCCGCAGGGTTTTTAGCCTTTTTTCAAAAATTCATTAAAAAATCCCCCAAAACAATAGAAAAATGATTTAAACATATTATCAAACTACAATAAATAAAGAAAACTCATTTCTTACCGTGTGTCTTGGACCTTGCTCCATAATTTGTAAAATCCTTTGATGGAAACACAACTGAAGTTGAAGAAATCAAAAAGTCCTTGCCATTCCTTGTACACAGTGTCACGACATTGTTTTTCTACACGTGCCGGCACGTTTTTCTCTTCGTAATCACTTTCTTGGGTCTTTAAGGCACAAATACTCTTGTCTTAATCCACTTTATCATAGTAAATTTGCGAAACAATGTCATTTTGCTCTTCAGCGTGTAATTTGAAGAGTAAATCTAGCATTTCTCAAGTGACAGACCACATGTACGGACACATCTTTCAAGTTATTACCAGAAACCAGTCGCGGCAGTTTAAACACAGAAAAGGGAAGCAACTCGTGAAGAAATGAATCAGCTTTCTAATGTAGGAGTTCTTTACCTTAGACGATTAGCGATTCCCCGTAAATAAATTTTCAAAGTTGCATCGTTTATTTCCCGTATTGGATAGTAAGCGTGACCTATGCTGTATCGTTTATTTCCCATACACAGCGCGAATGAGTTAATGACACCTCAGTGTTGATTGGCTAAACAGAAGTGTGACTTTTTCATGCTCTTTATTCAGAGGAAAACACCTGGGCAGCACCGGGTCCCCTGGCTAGTTAAATTGAATAAAATGGAATGAGGATGCAAAACAGCTGCTTGTGATTGACATGTAAAATAATGCATGCTGAGAAAGTTATGAAATACGTCATTGTCAGAAGTCATATGATGCCC